>JAMKQA010069770.1:0-20642 GCA_024699735.1 Posidonia australis | reverse complement strand
ATTTGGACTAGAAAGATCGAGTTTCTCGGGCGTACGAGGGTGCCTAACCCCTTCCTCGTGCGTAATAGGAATCCTTACCCATCCTCTGGTTAGCAGACGTCCAGCCTTCCTATCTGCATCCCATGCATGCATTCATCCTTTTGTGGTTTTCCTCGTCTTTCCCTAAAAGACCAGGTGGCGACTCCTTTTTTCTTTTTTCTTTTTATCCTATCCTTGCGCCTTCGCCATCCAATGGCATGGCTATGATCCCTTTCCCGCCTCCCTCCGGGTCCGGCACGGTCACATCTTTTGTTATCATCAAAATCAAGATAAGGCTAATAAAGCCAACATCATTCACTTTTTGTGATTTGTTTGTAATTTTCCTCGTCTTTTCTTTAAAAGATTAAGTGACGACTCCTTTTCTTTCCATTTTCATTCCATCCGCGCCTTCGCCATCCTGACGTGGCTGTAGCCTCCTTCCTCTGGCGCAACCTCGCGTCGGATCCCCTAGGTCGGGCATGGTCACAGAATGAAAATAGGCAAAAATAGAATAAGCTTTGAAATGAAATTTGGAATGAAATAGTTTTATTTATTGTTGCGACTAGGTACACTAGAATGAAAACCGGTATGAATAAAATGGAATTTGAAATGAAATTATTTTATTTTATTTTGGTATTTAATATGCAATCAAAATACAAGATAGAATTATTGTTGATCAATGGTCTTCGACGTCATTGTCTCTCCCTCCGCTCCTTCTCCCTCTCCTCCTCTTTTCGTTCTCTCACCCTCTCCTTCCATCAACATTGCCATCTCCCCTTCCATTCCCTCTCCCTCTCCTCCTCCCTTTGTTCCCTCTCTTTTAGGAACAAACTGTTCTTCTTCTCTTTTTTCTTCTTTCACTGCACTCCTAACGGTACTTTGCGAATTGGGTAATGGCCTCTTTGTCTCCAGTGAAAGATGGTGCATCAGGCCATAGCGATCACCAACCAAGATTACTTTACAAAAGTTCTCGATTCCAATGGAATAATTGGGAAGAAGATTGGTCATGGAGTGTCGTTCACGGTGGAGGGAGGTAGAGAGCAGAGGAGGCATCGAGATGAGAGTTCCTCATTGCTGTTTGCTGTCTATTCCATATGATGATAGGTTTGGAACTACCCGTGTTAAGGATTACTTGAATTGCGCCAGGCAAATCTCAAGGCTTGATAAGGGTCTATCGAGGTAGTTCTATTCTATCGAGTGCAAGAAGGCCATTGAGGACAGGTGAAGGCAATGATGCTAATGAATCAGAACTTCACAATCGATCTCTAACGTCAAGCCAAGAGACAAGGAGGAGAAGAGAAGGGAGGGGAAGCCAAAAGGGAGGTAAGGAGAAGGGAGGGGGCGCATGAGGGAAGAAACTATCGTGTTTTTTCCCTTTTTTTTTATTCCAATGGACAAAGAATGCCTCAAGGGAATGAAATTCCCATTACTCTCAAAGAAATTCCATTTTCATGACCATTTCAAAATTATTTTTGTATCAAATATGAGAATAAACTTTTTTTGTTCCATTCCAATTCATTTTGATTCTCACTCCAACGTATTAAACGCTACTTGAATTTAAAGACTAAGAGAAAAGATATATTTGAGAATTGAAAAAGTTTGAGAATGAGGGATCTAAAGGGGGAAAATATGGAAATTCTCTCCTATTTTGAAACT
Source organism: Posidonia australis (assembly GCA_024699735.1). Lineage (NCBI taxonomy): Eukaryota > Viridiplantae > Streptophyta > Magnoliopsida > Alismatales > Posidoniaceae > Posidonia > Posidonia australis. The sequence continues at coordinate 18,968 of JAMKQA010069770.1, read as the reverse complement.
GTTTGACAAATAATCTGATTATTGTGTCATTAGGCCCTCCAAAGAATCCAAGAGATTAAGTCTCGTAAGCATTTTGGATTTTCCCCTTTTTTGGCTAATAAATAAATATTACCCCCATACCATGCTAAGCTATTTCTTTTTCCTTTTCTTAATCAGCGAGTTTTACGAGTATTGTTAAGCTATTTTTTTTCCTTTTCTCCAAGTGTTTTTCTAGCAGATAACTAAGCAGTTGAGATCCATACATTACCATGGGTAATTTGTTCAGCACGTACCCTTTGGCAACAAACTAATTGAATACAGTGATTCGCCCTTCAAGGCTTTCAACATAGAACCCTGAGTCCTTACCAGAGTCAAGCAGCAAAACAAAGCCAAAACCATTCTGAGCTATACTGAAAACTTACATATAACAATACTCAAAATAAACCAAAGTACAATACACACAAGCAAGCAAGAACATATACAGAAGGGTACTGATGAAGTCTTTCTTAAGGCTCTCAGAGAGATTTTGCATAGTGCAGTCTTATTCATAACCTCACTTCACATATATATTAACATTGCATAATGTTTGCGTACACAGGGCAATCAGCCATAGCAGCGAATTGGATCATTGCAGCCCTTCTCAGATGATTGACCGAAACCAAAGCGGCCTCCCTTTGCAAGGTATTGCTGATGGTGCTCTTCTGCTGTGTAGTACTTCTTTGCTGGGAGGATTTCTGTGACAATTGGTCGCTTCATGCTATTCTGACGCCCCTCCATAGACTCCCTTGCTGCTTTCTCCTGCTCAGGTGAATAGAAGTATATTCCAGATCGATACTGGGTTCCAACATCACCACCCTATGAAACAAAAGTAGATAAAACTAATTAAAGAAGCCAACATAATGACGCTTCATACAACTGGAAATCCCAATTAGAACATCAGCAATACTACCCCATTGGAATAAAAACTTCGCCAAGAGATGAACGCTTATCGCTTTCTTTCCACACCAAAGTATGGTATCATTGTTGAGAATTCAATCTTTGTATATCATCACATACCGCTCACTTGGTACATGTATCACTACTAGACGACAACAAATCAAATATCCTATAAGGCTATGCCATCAATAGTGTCTTGATGTGAAATCTGAATATTTACGGAGCTAACAGCAGCATCCACACCAACTGTAGTATGAAATAGAAGCACGCGTAACAATCTAGATTCACATGTCAAGTTTGGTTTCAAAGGGGTTTAATCTCACGCACAAGATAATCTTAACATCGGTTATGGATTAACCCAATGAAGATCGTTCATTAACAGATTAACATTTCAAATATCTGTACGGTATATTAGACAGCTAAAATACATAGTTCCGTTTGTATAGGTTACTGGAAATACTAGATGTCTCACAATTTGGTGGTTGGGGTTAGTTCCGTTTGTATAGGTTACTGGAAATACTAGGTGTCTCACGATTAGGTGGTTGGGGTAAACTTTTGTCAAAAGGGGGTGTCAGGTCAATAATCACTTGTAATAAATGACTCAGAAAATTTTGTTGGTGGAATTTTATTGGTTCAGTGAGACATGTCTCCTTTTTTCCAAATAATTGAGACATGTCGTACCAAGCATTGCCACCAATGCAAGGAAGCATGGGGAGGTTCACTTTTCAGTCAGATGTGTGACATGTGTCCATAGAAATATCAACTGTAACGATAAACAGACTTTCCAAATAATGGTGGTGGGAGCACATGGTTAAGGTTTCAGGCCACGTTTGGTATGTGGTAATAAACGTGGGAATGAAATGACATTCTTTTCATCATTCCTTCCTTGGTTATTACGATTTTGTTCCTACAAAAAATCCATTTCCTACGAATTTCATTCCTAACTTAATCCAATCTGAGCACAAAACGTGGCCTCATCAATGTTAATTTTATGTCTCATTCTCTTTAGATGCTGTATTAACTGGCTTCTTATGTGAATAAACTGATTGGACTAGCTCATGAGATTCGATGAGTCAATGGGGACTGAAAAGACTATCATGACCGTGGCTGGTTGGACATACAGTGAATAACAATTTTTCTAGGATTACCTGTTCACCGACTAGCTCATGTAAAACATAATATCCAGGCAGTTCGTTTTTTTTTTTGAGAAAAGGTAATTTATTAGTTGGGAAGGAGTCCAAACATAACTCCACCAATATTCAATCCTGAGAGGGGACTGTGCTAACCCACTGTCCCTGGTCAACTCAACAACTTGAGTTGGTTGGCAGTTCGGTAATTGCAATATAGATTTTTTTAAAGAAAGTCTATTTTTCACTTAGAGCTTTGGGAGCTTTGTTAGCTGTTTCTGAAGTCTAGTTTTCTTTAATGCTCTGTAAACCAACTTCTTATATGCCATAGATTAAGATTCAATGGGTACTATAGAAGGACCATCATCTGTGGGTGGTTAGTCCTTTTTTTAGCGGTGATCGTGGGTGGTTAGCCGTTCAGTAAACAAATTTTCTAGCCTGAGACTTACTAGCTCATGTAAAAGATAATTCCCAGGCAGTATGGATGGGTGATACAGTTAAGGTTTCAGTTTCATTTTTTTGAAACTCCATTTTTCACTAAGTGCTTTGTTTAGGGCTGTGAGATCTGGCTTGAGCTCATGATCTTGTTTGAGTTTGGGACGGCTAAAACCTTTATTTGAGAATGACTTGTTAGTCAACCGTGAGAAAATAGCAGGTTTTACTTGGAAAGGCTCGTTCAAGGTATATGCTTAAATAAGAGTATCTCACAATTATTTCCTTGCATTAGGAAATAATGAAATACATGAAATCTATTTTCCCATAAAAATAAAGTCCTTCATAACTTTTTCTATTGTCATGAATAATCAACAAAAAGGTCACATGACAAAAAAACACTAGTGAATTCCCAAATGGCAAATAGTGAGCTTCCCATCAGTGATGTGAGTTTTGTTGCAGCCATGCAGGGTCTAACAACATTTGATGCCGTAATTCCCTTCGGTGCTTTCCCCAACTATATGTATTACATGTCTTTTAAAGTTGCACATAAAAGTGATAGATGCAGATAAGGAATTCACAAAAGAGAAATGCAAAGATAGAGAATAACATAGTCAATATTGTCCTAATACAACAATTTGGTTTTCTTAATCTTTAACTTGTTTCTTAGCAAGAAGAAAATTCTTCTGCAGGTTAGAATTAAATTTCTCTTTTAGACTAAAATTAAGTTTTAAGGCGACATATATATAACCTCCTCCCTTTCCTTGTGCCACAGAAGAGTACAAGTTGATGATCATTAAATTTTGAACAAATTTCATGTTTCTGGAGCTACAAAAAAAAGGTGTATGAACATTCCTAGTTCCAATCTCCTCAGCCCTTCAATTACTCAAAAGAAATACATCCATTAGAAAAATGACCTCAAAATTTGATATATGTGTAGATCATTGTAAATAGTATGTCAATAACAAATAAAATAGATATAAGTTCAATATCGAATTATGGATGATGAACTGCAAAAAGCTTGTCAAATTATAAGATAATTTTTCATGGTGGGAGTCTACAGTCTACCAACAAGTCTAAACCGTTACAAATAATATTTGGCAGTTGCCTAATGTATTTGCATTTTTTGGTAGATAGTATTCCTCTAAGCTCCTCATTACAGGTAAATAACATACTAAAGGAGAGAAACCTATGATGCTGTTCTCAGAGAACAAAAACTAGGCTCACTAGTCGAGTTTGATTGTTTCCCTATTTAAAAAAATGTGAGCTAGAAACTGCAGAATTTCCAAAACCAACAACTAATTTTTTATAACAGTGAATTGTAAGTGGCATCTGAATTTTGAAGGAAAATCTCCTTCTCCTGCTTATGTACATATTTTCACTTTTAAAAACCAACAGTATCATCACCTTTTCCTCTATTATTTCCAAAATACTTAAATTTATATATCAATAGCTCTCATCTTCCCATTGGCCAGGAATCTTTCTAGGAGCGCATAAAATTAATATACTGAAAAACTCGATATGAAACCAATACTAAGAGCCAAAGAATCCGTAAAGCAACCCTTTTGACTCACTACAAACAATCCAACGGAAAACCAACAAGCAAATAAGAATCCAAACCTGGCGATTGAGTGTGGTGGGATCATGCCTCGCCCAGAAGACCTCCAGCAAATCCTCATACTTGCATGCCGACGGTTCATAGTGAACCCTAACCACCTCGGAATGGTTCGTCGTCCCGGAGCACACATCATTATAGGTCGGATTATCCAAGAACCCCTGCGAATACCCCACCTCCGTCCTCGTAACCCCGGGCACCCTCTGGAACGCGAGCTCCGCCCCCCAGAAGCACCCGGCCCCGAACTGAGCGAACTGCTGTCCTGCGGCGGGGATGTCGTCGTCCGGTCCCTGGGCGACGGCCGACACCGCGGAGGCGTCCATGGCTGCGGGGCCGGCCTTGTTACCGAACCCTAGTATCCCGAGCCAGCTCATAGGGCGGAGGGAGGAGGGGGAGGCGGGGGTGTGGAGGGAGGGGCGGCGGGTGGAGGTGTGGGGAAAGGAGGAGGTAGAGAGGCGGGAGAGGGGGAGGAGGGAGGAGCGGGAGAGGGTGGAAGTGGCGGAGGTGAAAGGGAAGGAAATGGCGGAGGTTGAGATGGCAGAGAGGGAGAAGAGCATTGTTGCGTGGGTGTGAAGCAGAGAGAGAGAGACAGCACCCATGACAAATGGCATGATTGTAGACGGGATATGGTCACCTTTTGGCGGATAAGGACAAAGAAGGGGAGGCTAAAATTTAATTAGAAATAGTCCACTTGTTAACGTTTTCTACCTGAATTTGTTAAATTTATTTTAAAAAGTTAGAAATATAATTATTTTAATCTCGCTAAAGAAAAGATCGGTCCATAGCTCGCGAACCATAAAATAAAAGGCCAGACACGTTTACTCAAATCCTGTGCTTCATCTCAAATTTATTCACACAGATTCACAGATCCTTGATCCTATCCTGAAAAGAAGAAGCGGTGACCACATCCCGACCACCAAAGTAATTTCTGATGCGCAGCGTGGCGGGACGAAGGCCAGACGCCCGGTTGATCGGACGGTCCATCGTGGTTTTACCTGTCCCACGTTTTTTTATACGATAAGGGCCTCGGCCCAATTTTACCTGTCCCCCTGTCGGCAAAAGATCGTAGTGGTCTTCCAAATTACCAAAATGTACAGCGATGAAGGTGGACTTTACCGAACCACGCCGGTAAATAACAGTTGCAGTTCACACTATTTTTTTTCTTCCTACCGTTTCTGGTTTGGTAAATTATTAACTGCACATGATAAGTTTTATCACGTCGTTTTGAATGGCATCGTAAAATTATTAATTTCTCTTGATAAATAGAAATGAACAGCGACATGGAGTGGTTAGCATATGAAGTATAAAGCAAATGTAACAGTTGATGTTGACATTTCTATTATTCATGTAGATTGGAAGTACATTGTTGGTGAGGATAAACATGAAGATTGGACAAATGTAATAGTTGATGTTGACACTTCTATTATTCATATAGATTGGAAGTAAGTACATTATTGATGAGGATGAACATGAAGATTGGGATTTGGCTCAAGACTAAAAGGAAATGGATAATCAAACATCCTTAAATTGTAAGCTGAAATCAAGGATGGTTGCATGCTCTAAAGAAGGGGAAAAGTAAAAAGATAAAAAGTGAATAGGGCCAGAGGTAAAAAGCCATAAAGAAACCTGTCAAGATTGTTAAGTTCGTTTGCATATCGTCATTAACAATGAAAACATATGAATTTTAAAGCGATTTGTTGAGGAATACAACCACATGTTAGCCACCTCATAAAAAATACAAAGGTTGTAGTTATATCACAAGGTGTCATTTACTTCTAAGGATTTAATTAGTATTTGGTCAGAGTGTGGTGTGGGATCTTCAAAAATTGCTCAAGTGTTAAATGCAATTTGGTGAGAAATATGTTACTCTATGAGATTTCATTGATCACTTGAGAATTGATCGAAAGAATAACATAGATTACGAGTACGTGTTGATTGTCAAAACCTTTTTAGAAAATAAATCAGTGAAAGATTAATTTTTCTTTTAGTATGAACTTGACAAGTCTAAAGTCAATTACATGAACTTTGCAAATGTTGTGTTTGATGTCACTTATCGAGCCAACAATTTCTCTATGTTATTTGTTCCTTTTACGGGAGTAAATTATTATAGTCAATCAATATTATTTAAGTATGCGCTTCTTGTAGATGAAACTGATGAGACTTTTGTATGGATGTTTAATACTTGGTTATATTGTATGTATGGCAAGTATCCTCCATCTATCATTACGGATCAAGATGGAGTGATTTGCAATGCCATTGGAAAGGTATTTCCTTACACAAAGCACTGTTGTTGTTTTTGGCATTTTGACAAAAACTTAGTTTTGCATTCAATAAATTTGAGGTGCAACAATGCACATTTCGAGGAAGAGTATGATGCATGAATACATCAGTTTAAGAGTGTTCAAGAATTTGAGTAAAATGGTTAGAACTTAAAGAAAAGTATTACATTGCTGATGATAGTGGGCTTAGTAAAATGTTTGCTAAAAGGCATCATTGGGCACATATGTGTCTTAATACTACTTTCTTTTGTAGAATAACTTATAGTCAAAGATATAAAAACATAAACTCCTTTTTTGATGGATTTGTCAATGTCCAATCTCCATTGTTACAGTTTATTCATTAATATGATAGAACTCTTGCATGTCGTCATGAGACTCAAGAGAGAGTAAATTTTAAGATCATGCATACCAAACTTATCTCTATATCAGCACATCCTATTGAGGCACAACTTGACAATTTGTATACACAACCAAACTTCTTATTGCTTTAGAATGAATTGCAAGTAGAAAGTGCCTATGTTGCAAAAAAGTTATCCAAACTAGGAGATTTGGTAACTTATTACGTACAAAAGCATGGTAATGATGGGAAAACAAATATTGTTAAGTTTATTGGTACTAATGAGTTACAACCAAATGCAAATGCAAAAGGTTTGGATATGAAGGGATTTTATGTAGGCATATATTAAACATCATTAAGAAGAAAATACTCATCAAATGTCCAAATAAATATATTTTACCTAGATGGACTATCAATGCTAGGTATGGAGCCATCAATCAAGTAGCAAGTATGTGAATTGGTAATGAGTTGACTTCTATGATGATTTGGAGTCTCTGGTCATTTACACTCAAAATGGGACAATTAGATTCAAGAAGTTTTAAACATTACGAAGCTACAATACTTAAGTTAGAAGAAATATTAAAAATACTCAGTGATTTTGAAATTGAAAACTCAAACAACATCGAAGAAATTCTAATGAAATGAATTGCCAAACTCTGTCATACTTGATTTGAAAAGAGTCAAGAATGAGAAAACGTCCAAAAAATCACAAAGGTTCAAATCTAACATAGAAGTTGCAATGTCTAGAGAAATCACGAGAAGAAGAGCTTGTGGCCAATGTAGCCAAAAAGGTCAATATACAACGACTTGTCTATCAAATAAGTTACCAGTTGTAGTTAATTATTTCGATAACTTTTTTATTTCTTTCATTTTTTTACATCGACACAATATATTTGCTTCTTATAAAATCAAACAGGCCAAAATAATATTCCAAATATTTTCAAGCAAACTTGACATTATGTTGTGGATTATAGCTTTTTGGGGAGAGTTCAAAGTCTCTTTTTTTTTGTTCATGTTTAATTACAAGACTATGATGTAATCTTTTGAATTGTTGATTGTAAACTATGATGGAATTTTCTGATTTTAAATCTATATACTTATGAAATGTGTGTTATAAATTTATATTTGAAATTTTAATATTTTCTTAATATTTCTAAATTATTGATCGATGTGCATGAGAATTTTATTGGTGAATATCCTTCGATTTTCTAGTATTGATTTGTCGATCTATGGATTAACACACGGGAGATAAAAATTTACAATCTTCGGTCCCTACTAAATTCTGATTAAATTTTTTTTGTTGCGTAGTCTCTCTAAAAATTTGGTTGTCAGTACAGTGCTTTTCTCTCTTTTTCAAGTACCATGGCATGTATAGTAGAATCAACATGATATTTAGCTAGTAATTTTATTATTGTGATTGTCTATCTAAACGCAATAGTATTGGATTTTGGTACAAAATGTTCATTTATGGCCTTGAATTCCGAAACTAAATTCTTTCACTTTCTTACAATTTATGGCCAATGGACATTACATACTAGTGTGCCACTATCTCAATCTAAGTTGGGACATGTTCTGATAAATTATCATTGATTTTTTGAGGTTGCGTTCCTAACGTAGCATTTCTACTGTGTGTGCTACAACATTAAAACAAAAGAGTGGATGAGCTAGAGCTCTCAATTTCCATTGGTAAACAACTTATGAGGTCTATATCATTCTTGTGTATGCATGTAATTGCAGATAAACTAGAAGAAATACCCAGATTTCCAACTGGTCACCCAAGAGCCATCAGGTAAATAAAGGTTTAATCATTTCCGGTAAGCTTTAGTGTATGATATATCAGAAATGACATTCTCTCATCATCAAGAGTCCAATGATATGGGCATTGTTGGCAATATAAAGGACTTCCTCAATTCAACTTGCTGAGGCAACGCCTCATTTGTTTCACATCTGATCCACCTTCCTAGAAAACAGATGATTACATAAATTCTAAGGGAGGTCCATTAGACAAATCCTTGTACATTTGAGCTCATGGCAATGACTGACAGTAACTATTAAGGACCTTAAAGAATACGATTTGCATTATGGAGCCAATCTCCTAGATTTTACCCCAAATGTCTTTCCAAGGGTGTCCTTGATCTCTATAGAATCATGGATCAAACTAACATTTGCAAGGAAGGATTTGGAAGCCATGGATCTAGCCATTGTTTTGAAATCTAGTTGCTCCTTCCAAGTAAGTTTTTTAAGACTGCAGTTGACCACCCAACATGTAAAATTTGATGACATTGTAGCTGCTGCACCTTTGAGAACTTTTGGAGGTTTTGTTCTTTAGTTATTTTATTGTTAGCAGAACAAACCACAAGTATAGAAAATTAACTAGAAATATTATTTTAATGTTATATTAGCAAAATAAGGCACAAGTAATTTTTAGCAGTCAAAATATGAGTGACCTTGTAACTTCTCAAAAGTCTTTGAAAACTTCTGGGTGTCCATGCTTAAGCATGTCTAAATTTATAATTGTTAGACTATATTAACTGAGTTGTACCAATTGATAATAAATAGGTGACTTATTGGTAACATGTTAAACCGACAACAATTTGTATACAGCCGATGTGGTTGTGTATTCATGCACATATTCATTGGCCTGATATATCAACTATTTGCTATATTTTAAAAGGTATTCAAGTAAAAATATTACAAACAACGACTCTTCTTCTTATGGTATAACCATGATACTAAATGTTGTTGTCAAAATTTTATCAATACGGATCTTATTTTTAATTTACTAATATCATTCAGATATAATATTGATATAAATTTTTTTTAACAAATGTAATTTTTTTTTTACAATATTTCTACTGATACGATGTATCGATATTTTATTGACACGTATCTCCGTTTTTCAACTTACAACCCTCGGTACAACAACACACTGATCGGTTCTCGTGGTTGCTCGGGTTCGGGATGGAAGTCCACTGCATCGGCGCTTCCTCTCTCCGTCTCGCCCGCCCTTTCCTAGGGCTCGGCCTCTCCCACGCTCACGCCGAGGCTTCCTCTTTCTCCTCCAAATGCTCTCGCACCACCTCCTCCTCCTTTCCCCGTGTCTGCTGTGGCTCCGACGGGGCAGGGAAGAAAAAGGGGAGGGGGAGTCGAGGTGGTGGGGAGAGGGTAAAGGTCAAGGTCAAGGAGAAGGAGAACATTTGGGGCGTTGAGAATGAACTGGCTGCCAAGGCCTCTGCCGCCGCCGCCGCCGCGGAGGAGAAGAAGACGGGGAAGAGTAGGAGGAGGAGGGGGAGGCCGGCGGGGAGTGTGGGGAGGAGAAGGAATTCTGGGGTTCTGGTCTCTGGGGGGATGCTGATGGAGGTTGAGACTGTTCTACAGACGCAGGTAGACGTTGTTTGGTTGGAGCTTTTTTCTTCTCCTCGTTTAGAAAGTGAATTTCTATAGAAGTAGTTTAAAATAATAGGAAAAAAAATAAAATCAAATTGTTGGTTAATTATTCCATATTCAAAATTTTTTAGTGGTTGAATATTGGTATGTTACTCACGGTATACGCTGGATAACTGCAATTGGAATTCATGTCGTTGGTCTATCTGTATTTGAAAGACTTTTGTTGGATTTGATTTTCGGTTTGCATGGTTTATAAATTAGTCAGTCGCTAATTTTCCAGGTATAGTCCCTCTGTAAGGTTCCTACTTGGGCGTCATGCTTATCATCATGCAGCAATTCTAGCCTACAGGTTGTTATTCTCTAGTGTGTCAATCTTCTGATACTCCTTACTTGCTCTTCTAGTTCCAATTTGACCGACATTCTTTGGCCGATTTCTATGTCAAAGACATTTCCCTTGATGTCGCAACTGACAATCTTCCATCTGTGTTCTAACTTTAAAGTATCGCCCTTATATCATAGAACTAATTCTTTTAAACATAAACACTTATTCCAGTTTTTTTTTTAATTCTTTATACAGGAACCAGTAATCAGACCAATGTGGAACACTTTTGCTAGCAGTATATGTGGGATATGGAAGGGTGTGGGGGCTGTGTTTTCACCTCTGACTGCTGAAATGGAGCCAATTGGAATAGGAAACCAAAATGAAAATCTATATGACTGCTACACTTTATCCTGTATTCGGAATTCACACCATTCTGGTGGCCATCTTTCTCGAATTCATCGGAAAACAAACTGGGTGGCTTTGAACCCTTTTGGAGAGATTCAACAAAACTCTATGGGAGGTGATAAATATAAAGACAAAAATGGGTCTCTGCTATCTAAGAAACAAGCTCATGAGGGCAGTGAATTGCCTTGTTATGAATCTTTTGATTTTGAATCAAGTGAAGTTCTGGAAGAAGAGCTCTTAGGCGTGGAACCTGGACTTGTTTTCTTTGAGGTATTGCTAAATCCTTCTATCTCTATTTTTTTAAATACCAAAAATGGTATGTTTGTCTATATTCTCTTATGTTTGGTTTGTGGTTTTTAGTCAGTAAATTTTTTATTCTGTGATTGTCCAACATCATCTTTAACCTTTTGAAATCACAGCAGTATTGGTCATTTATGTAATTTGTAACATCTCGTAATAAAATTATGGTGATTATAAACCTACAAATGCAAACCCCCTTCCTCTCAAGAAAAAATCTAGATGTTTCCTAAATGAAAAGCAGATTACATGTAAGGAAAATTTGACCAAAATAGACAGAGAAAAAATGAATAAAACTTGTAGGAAGTTTGACCTCTTTCTGCACTTATATGCTTCCCCTTGCCAAGTAAAGATCTTCTCAAAGTTACTACTAAAAATAGAGAGCTTCATATTGGATTTGAAAGGGAAATAATGGTTGATATACACACCCTTTGACACTTTCTTTGTTTGGGGATGTGGGCTGAACTTGGGGGTGTCACAATTGTTCATCTTAAACTCCCTACTTCCTCTACAAGGTCTATTCACTTGGTGTTGTAGGTTTCTAGATGTGACACCCACTCCTATCAATATAGCACATATTACCAAATTCCAATTGGGTCACCTGCTCTACCATTTGTATTATTCTGTCTCATTGAAATTAATGTCTCATACCACCAATCTCAAATTCTGTTATTGAGCCTTAAAGGGCATAGTTGAAGGGTTAATAAAAATGCAGCAAAAAGGGAAAAAAACACACGAAAACAATGGGTGGTGGTGGAATCTAGCTAAATGCCACTAAATCAAATGGAATGAAGTGGGAGGAGTGGCAAACCAACCATAAGCAACTATTTTTTGTTTTTTTTACTACTTGTTGTCATTAGGTATGGCATACTTCTTGTTGTGTAGTAGTTGGACTAAGGGAAAGTTAGAGAAGGAGAAGTTGTAGAAGAGGGGAACTGAAAGGGAAGGAATTGAGTTGTAAAGCTCCAAAACAATAAGTAGCTTCCCTTCTTAAGCACTGGATTTGAAATCTTATAAATTTCTTTGGTGTTGGGAATTTAAAAAACCATCCTTCCTATTTGAAATACCAACTCATACTCCATTTTATTTGGTAAGAAAAGTGGTTTATTTACCTTACCTTTGAATGCAAAGAGAGGCATGGAATAGCTTCTTCTTCTTTTTGAATATTTTAATAGGGACAAAGGAGCGCAACTGGCATATCATTTATCAGGTTTGGTGTCTGATAAGAGAATATTTTGCAGAGATTAAGTAGATATAGTTTTCTGTTTTATTTTGATAATACTATATAGTTTGTCTTAGAAAGGTGGATAGTGGGAACTATCAAGTGTGCTTGCCAGGCAGTGGAGAAAAAAAGATGGTTCACACAGAAAAGAAAGACGAAGAGGAATGAACAAGATCAAATATAGGCAGAGGACATACACCTACCAAATAACTTTTTATTTGACCAGAGATATTTGCTTTTTATAAGAAGTTATAAATTTGGTGTTTTGAAAAATTTGCTTGCCAGGACATACCCTCCCATCCCAATCCATTCAATTTTGGAGTGAAAGAAAAGTATGAATTTTAACCTTCTAATCTCTTTCAACGCCATCCCGACTTCCCAATCCATCCTGATCTCCACTAAAAAAATTCTAAATAAAAGACACTTGTCTTATGCCATCTCTCTTCACCCAAATCTAAGATTTGCATGACTTACCTGAGTCACTGATTATAGTTATCTATGTGCAGACTGACCTGAGTTACTGAACATTTCAAGTAAATGTTGTATAATCTTTCTTTTTATTTGACTTAAGTTATTACACAACTAAGAGTTTATTCTCCTCCTTTTGAGTCCAATAATAAAAGTTAATTCTCCTAAACTAGAAGAAAACCTTCATACAAGAAACATCATCTAGTTTTCACTTTTTCATAAAATTACCAGAACTAAAATCCTAATGAAGTAAAATATATCCTGTACGTCTGAATTGCTTCAAAATTCCAAGATCATTTAGAGCAACAAGTTGAGACTTAACTGAAATAACAAAATTTCAACTTTGTGAGTATTATAGCATGCTAAATTATTGTAACTTAATTAATATCATAATTTCTTTAAAATTTAATTTTGGTCTATTATTGTCCATAATAATAATTTAATAAAATGTATTTGTTATAACATAACATGTACGTGTCCAATTTTCTTTTCCTCTTTTACCATGCCATGCAGGGTCCCGTGTTTGTATCGATGCTGCTTAGAATTTGACTATAAAATATACAACATGTACACATTTTGACACTCGGGTCCTGATGGAAATTTTGCCTGCTTTGATTATCCTGTCCTGCCCTTGATTCCATAAGTTTAATTTTTGCTATGTTCTGCATGGCTAAATTATTGTAGTACTTGTGCAAGTGAAAGTTAGTAACTCTTTGGGGAGGCAGCTACTGTCAGAATCTTTCTGCCCAGATTCTAAAAAAAATCCAGCTGTTTCTCAACCTTGTAAAATCAAAGAAGTAGAGACTTCTGCTGATTACTTAGAAATGTTTTCATATAATGGTAGTTTTGTGTTGTAGGTGGTCTGCATGTATTTCTTGATTTATCATGTATGTTAGTCATCATTTTGTAAATTTGCAGGATGGATCCTATTCTAGAGGGCCAATGGATATACCAGTGGGAGATTCTGAAGAGTCCAAGTATTTCTTGTCGCCAACTTTCAAGTTTGAACAGGTCATCTTTGTTCTCAACTCCGTTTATTGTGCAATGTGTTGTCAAGGCCTACTTCAATTTTGTTTGCTCTAGATAATGCAATAAGGTTCGTTTGTATTGGACCAGTAGTTGATTAGCATCTGTATTTTGCATTTAATTTTTATAAGCTACTAGTCAAAATGAGAGCCAAATATTTCATCTCTCAGATGGGTTACTTGGTACATCCATTTTCGTGGTTCAGTGTTTAGTGAAAGGATGCCATAGGAGATTGCGGATTGTGCATACTATTGAGTTTGTTGATGGAGGATCCGATATCCAGATAATAAGAGTTGCTGTTTATAAAGAAGAATGGGCTAGACCGGCTAATCTAGATGATGATGGAAGGTAAGCCTTGGCTGCTTTAATAGTTTGATTGCATGCTTCATCCATGAGTTTGTATGTTGTGCCTTGTATTTGTCTCCCAAACACAGGCTGTTGTGTAGTTGAAGTACATATTGTTATATTGAGAATACTCAATAGCATATTAAAAGACCTTTAAAAAAAATAACATATTAAAGGAAGAGCTAAGTCGTAAACAGGTCAATGTTTGCTCCAACTACTCAATAGCTTGGTACTTATACATTAATATCCCTCTTACCCTTTCCACCAAATGTTGCATCGTAACTGAAATCCATGATCTTTCCCACTTTATGACCTCCCACCCCATTTGTTTTTCTCCTGACTTCTTTGAATTTCTGATCTCATTGTTTTTAGTTTTTTTAATCTTTAATACAATGCAGGGCAAACAGAAAATTCCTTTAAAACTCAAAATCATGATCATTTGTTAGTAATCTAAGAATCCAAGAGAAACACTATTAATTCAAAAGTATTCAGGAGTGACTCAAATACAATTTTGAAAAACATATTGCATTATCGATATTTGTCCTGCCTTTCAAAATACTAATATGGTGCTGATGATCAATTTTATAGTGATGGCAAGTTTGATCTGAAATCTTTCTCCCTACAAAAAAGAACACAGCCATCGGAACTGACTGGATCTTGGAAGGTCTTTGAAATGAGTGCCACACCAGTCTTCTCTGAAGAAGACGAGGAGGATTCAGGACGTGAAGGTGGTTTCCCTTATGTCTATCTCTGCACAGAGACCTTGAATAAGAGGAGTTTACCTGAGAACCGAGTTTGCTTTGGAGAGGAAGAGATGCTTGACTTGCAGGATGTGACTGTTCTCTGGCTTCCGGGTGGTGTCACTGGCTATGTTGATGTGAAAAATGATGGCGTTCTCTGCATTGGCGTTGGGTGGTATTCAGAAGAAGGGACTAACCTTGTGATGGAGAGAGACTATGGGATGGATGGAAAACTTAAAGAGGTAAGATGGAAATCAGAGGTTAAAAGGAGGTGGACTGAGCCTCCCTTGGTGAATGAGCATTTGTCGGTATAATTTAATTTCCCCGTGTACAGCTTTCTGGTATGTATTTGCCTCTAGTTTTGAAGTAACTTATTAGTGTATACAAGTTGTTGGAGATAAAATTACTGTTGTTCATCAATCCGTATTTTTGTTACCTTCTAAAGAAAGGTTGGGTTGTGAATGCTCCAGTCGGTTGCTTTGTAAACTTCGTACGTAGAACCGTTTCAGATCTAAGGTGGCATTCAAGATCTATTACCATTGCTTTGGAGACCGCTTTATTTCTCTCTCAGTTGACATTGTGGAATAATAGTGGGGCTTTCCATTTTGTGGATGTCGTTTGTTGTATAAGAAGAAGCAATTAATTTGTTCTCTTTCTCGATGGGAAACTATTAAGATTGTCGACAGCTGTTTTTAGCAGGATCGTCGCCTTATCATCAGCCCACTGTCTACCAACATTAATTTTGCAAGGTAAAGCGGGGTGGCGGCGTGATTGTAATCGCTGTTCAAAAGAATATGGTGACTACTACATCGGATTTTTGCCATCAATAATTGAATGGTTGTGGAGAATTTGCTGCTAACTACCCGTGTTTGTCTAATTGCAGACGTCATCAGAGATCCACGCGAATTGTTCTTCTACGAGTGGAATAAATTAAGATGTTTTTTTTAATCAGGAAACTTAGTAGGTTATTAGAACCAAAAAAACAATACTAGCAGATTAGATTGTCTCAGTACGTCAGTTTTTTATGTATGTACAAAAGTTTAGAAAATACTAGTTTCAAAAAAATTGTGGTAGGCTAATTTTTTCAAAAAGAAAATATCGTTTATGAGAATAATCGACCTTGTTCTTATTTCAAACGTTTGATCTGATTGCCCTTCGATGGAAATCAAGGTCCTCAAAATCATTTCTAAATGGTTTCAGTGTTCTCTTTTCCTTGTCTTCTATCATTAAATTTAAATTTAGAGATCAAAATTGATTTTTTTTTTTTGAGAATTAGGTTTCGCAAAAACGTTCCCAGCATATTATATCCTGAACGAGTTGAAAGAAGGTATCATCAAGAGTCGAAAAAATCTACCGTCGAGTTGAAAGATGTAATTCAAAAGGTTAAACCCTTTAAGGAAACCAACATTTGGCGTCCACATCTCACCAGAGGAAGTTTCATTTTGGGAGCTGTTCTTTTGAGCATAACAGGATGGTTAAAATTAAATGACAACCTGAATTACTATAAGATCATAAGATGCTCACACACATTTATAAGCATCTCATATCCAAGAAACAACATTTGCAAGTAAGCACCATTTGAATTCTTTGAAATTATATCAGAACTAGTACAAAGAATAAAGAAACTTCACAGAATCAAAAGAAAACTATCATATTCTCATTGTTATATCTTTAGGAAAACAATTACATTCAATCAATAAATAACATATTGTAAAAGTATATCAGTCCCTGTGAATATCATATTGGACAAGAAGTATGGATTCCCGAAGCCAACAAAGGACAACGGGAGCTGACTAAGCAAAATCGAGAAGGACGATTAATATAAGCAGGAGGTAGACAGGTGATATCGCAGATTGCGGGAAAACAATGTGTGAATTAGACCAAAAAAGGACAGGAAAAAGCATCCTCATTTTTTCAACAATGATCCGCATGGTGGTGGCTATGATGAAACAAGATTTAAGATGAACCCAAGCATGACACTAACAAATCCAACAAATGCAGCAAATCTCAACGAGAAGCCTGAATCACCTTTGCGGTTTCTACGTCTCCTCAGCGCCTCCTGAATTAATGGTTTAGGATATCTTGTTAGCTATCATCTAGCAAAAATCTATAGCATCAAAGAAAAAGAACAAGAGAGTCTTTTCTATGAATGTATTTGGAATCTTGCATATTTTCAAGGGTATTTTAATATAATAATTGTAAAATTGTCATTGTCATGGTTAATTTAAGGAGTGATGCATCATTCGACTTACATAGACACAAAATAAGAGTACAACCAAAAATTATTTTGCACTTCGAGATTGACAACAAAATTCTATTTAAAAATGAAAATGAAAAGAATGGATTACTTATTTCAAAAATGTAAGAAAGAACCACTTCGTTATTTTTCTTCCCTTTTTACCCCAACCGCCACGTACCCAAAAAAAACAACAAATACAAAATACATACCATATCCTCCTTTCCTATTCTCACCCATCAAGTCTCTCCTCTTTTCTCTCTCTCTCTAAAACTTTAACCCTCCCTCTCCACCACCTTAACAGTCCATAGTCTTTGAAACTCCACACTGCCTCTCCCTTCAAAAGCCATTGGAAGTTCATGCCACTGCTCTCCCATTAGGAATGTCGAAGTTATTGTTGCTCTGCTGCGAAACTCCACATCTCTCTAGGACTTCATGCCACCACCGCTCCTCATAGGTCATTGCTAAGAGGTAACTTCTCTACTTTCACCCTCATTTTCGGTAAGAGACATGATTTTATTAAATTTGTAATATGTTATCACTAAATATGATTATGATATAATTATACACTATTTGTGACATGATATTTTATTGACCAACTATTATTGATAAAAGTCATTTGCTTTAACCTAGAAGAAGAAGAAGAAAAGCAAGAAAAGAATCACAATGTAGTAGAAAGATTAAAAGACAATGTAAGAATTACAAGAAACTTGAACTTTATGCCAACAAAATGTAAAAATGCTCCCATCCCATGACATTAATCTCTAAGACATGATTCTTGTAATAAGAGACATAATTTAGTGCTTAATGAGATATGATTCTTGAACTAGGTAACATTATTATATTCTTAGTCTCTTTTGTGATACATGATTCTTAAACTAGTTCACATGGTTCTCTTTTGTGAGATATGATCATATTCTTAGTCTCTTATATGAGACATGATTCTTGTATTGAGTGACATGATTTAATGTATAATGAAACATGATTCTTGAATTAGGTGACATAATTATATTCTTAATCTCTTTTGTGATACATGGTTCTTGGAATGGGTGACATGTTCAATTAGTAATGACACATGGTTCTCTCTTGTGACATGATTAGTGTCTTCTATGAGATATAATTCTTGTATTGGGTGACATGATTTAGTGTTTAATAAGATATGATTCATGAATTGGATGACAGGATTTAGTTTGTAATAAGATATAATCATAGAGTGAGTTCCAATGGTGGTAGACATGGTGTGAGTGTAGTATCATGGAGTTCAGGCAGCAGCATGAACTCCCATGGAGACGTGGAGTTTCGCAACATAGTGGTGATGGCGTGGAGTCTTGTGGAGACATGAAGTTTTGTGAGAGAGCAACGGCGGCTTCAATGTTCTTGGTAGGAGAACAATGACATGGACTTCCAAAGGCTTCTGAAAGGAGAGGCGGCGTGAAGTTTCAAAGGCTATGACATGATTTAGTGTCTTCTATGAGATATAATTCTTGTATTGGGTGACATGATTTAGTGTTTAATAAGATATGATTCATGAATTGGATGACAGGATTTAGTTTGTAATAAGATATAATCATAGAGTGAGTTCCAATGGTGGTAGACATGGTGTGAGTGTAGTATCATGGAGTTCAGGCAGCAGCATGAACTCCCATGGAGACGTGGAGTTTCGCAACATAGTGGTGATGGCGTGGAGTCTTGTGGAGACATGAAGTTTTGTGAGAGAGCAACGGCGGCTTCAATGTTCTTGGTAGGAGAACAATGACATGGACTTCCAAAGGCTTCTGAAAGGAGAGGCGGCGTGAAGTTTCAAAGGCTATGACA
>JAMKQA010069769.1:0-17811 GCA_024699735.1 Posidonia australis | reverse complement strand
CGGGGTTGCCGAACCACTATAAATCCTTGTGCATATCGATTTCTCTCATCCTCTTCTTGTATGTTTATTAGTTGCATAAGTACTAAATCTTGATTAAATTTAGTTATTGATATTCATTGTATGCAATTAATATTAAATTACAAAAAGTAGTAAAAGTAATTCTGAAATTGATAATTCTCTATTCACCCCTCCTCTAGAGAGGCCTTTCGATCCAACACCTTGATCATGTCTTTATGTTAAATAAGGCATTGTATGCATAAGGCAAGCACCTAGGTCATGGTACTGATAGACTAAGAAAATTCTTGATTGAAAAAGGTTTTTCAATTGGAGTAATTGATACAACATTATTCATAAAAAGAGTGACAATGACATACTAGTTCTACAAATCTATGTTGATGATATCATATTTGGATCCACTAATGCGACTCTACGTTAAGATTTTTCAAGCATCATGCAAAATAAATTTGAGATGAGTATAATGACGGAATTGACTTTCTTTCTAGGATTACAAATAAAGTAGACAAAAGATGAAATGTTTATTAATCAAGAAAAATATACCAAGGAGTTGTTGAAGAAATTTGGATTAGAGAATACCAAAATAGCAAAAACCCCTATGAGTACTTCCACTACAATAGACAGATGAAAAAGGCCAAAAAATGGATCAAAAAATATATAGAAGAATGATTGGGTCTTTACTGTATTTGACTGCTAATAGGCCAGACATAATGTTTAGTATTGCCTATGCACTAGACTTCAGGCTTCACCTATGGAATCACATCTAACGGTAGTCAAATGTATTTTCAGATACTTACAAGGTTCTAGGGAATATGGTTTATTTTATCCTAGAAACTCTAATCTATAGTGATGTTGATTTTGTGGGATGCAAAACTGTAACATCTATGCCTGTTTTTCCATTTAATATAAACCATGGAATTTCTTGTGATTATTTGTGTGTGGTTTATTAATGGCAAATCCACTTTGTGTTTTTGGCTGTGGTCTCTCCCAGTATTTTGTGCTTCTGGTTTCTCCTTTGTGGTGTGACTTCTTTGGTTTATGGGTATGTTGTGCAATTGGGACCCAAGTTTGGGGGTGAGACCTAATTGAGGTTGGACCTGGTCAAAGGAGCCCAACCCCCAAGTTACTTGAGCCGCCCGTTCTCCCCCCTGACCACGAACCTGTCCTCCTACTCGCGAGGCTGGGCAGGGAGGGCTGCTCGTCCCGTCCCTTCCACGGTAGGGAGGTTGGCAGGGGGCTAGTGGAATCCAGGGGATGGCAGGCACGTCGGTGGCTTTTAAGGAGGTGTGCTGCATGGGGAAGGAATGGAGAAAACCAGAGGGAGTGTTAGAGGGAGTGCAGAGGCTAGGGAGGAGTCGTGCGTCGTACGAGATCGCGCGAGTCCCAGGGGAGGCTGGTGCTGTGCACCGCTGGAGCTTGAGGGCACGCGAGGCTTATCGAAGCCATGCACGCGTTCCCCTTCCGTTTTCCTCCACCAGTTGAGACATGTTTAGGTTAAAGGATAGAATCATGGATAATGATGTTTAGATCATGCAAAAATATGGGAAATGTCGGGAAGATGTTGAATCATGTGTTCGTGGTGATATGATGCTAATTCGAGGTTGATTCGTGAGATTTTTGATAATTGTTGTGAAGCATGCTACAGTGATGTCATATGAGTCTTATGCCTTTGTGAATTTCCATAGAATAGCATGCTTAATGGATTCATGTTTTGATTGAGGGGTTTTTGGAGTAGACTTGGAGGTCAACACCCCACGTTTTACTTGTAATTTTTGTGGTGTTTTAGAGGGGTCCGCTCCTTACTCCCATTTTGGGGAGAAATGACAACAAAGGTCGGGGAGGTTTCTGCAATCGCAGAAAAACGATATGCCGAACTGGGTTCGGTATGCTGAAATGCTCCCAAGTAGTTCCCTGGACCACTGATTCGGACGACCGAAGCATTTCGGTCGACCGAATCAGGGGGTTTCAGACGACCGGATGATTTCGGTCGACCGTTCTGGCAAGGGACTGATATACTGATAGATGATTCGAAATGCCAAAATATTTCGATCGACCGAATCAGGCAATTTTGGTCGTCTGGAACCCAATTCGGTATGCCGAATTAGGACCCAGGGCAATATTGAAAAATGCTTAGAAAAAATGTTGATAAATATGGATAAATACATGATAAATGTATGAAATGCATGGAAGTGACTTGAGAGATGATGCATGAAAATATGTTGTTTTTAATGATGTTTTCCATGAGATTTTGAAACATGGCTTATGAGTATGAATGTGAACCCTTGTGAGGGGTGATTGCATGGTACAATGACCATGAAAGAATGAGTGGGCTTAAAAACCACAGGTGATAATATGATGCATAATGCGTGTGATTTACAAAGAGTTTTATGAATGGAAAATGATTTTGACAACTGTTTTGAAAAGAGAAATTGCTTATGGTTTTAAAGAGATTAATGGAATTATAGGAACCACAATGAAACCAGGACTTGCCGACAAGGTAGAGAGACCACTAGAGATGTCGAGGACGTGTCCTTCGTTGTGGTTGCCGAGTTTGCGGTCCAGGGTAGGAGCCTCGAGACTGTGGTGGTACTATAGGACCTGGGGTACGAGAGACCCAGACTACCCTCAGTACCGGTGCTGGACGGGTCTGGGGTTAGAGTCCCCAGGTGCTCGGGCACCAGGGCGTCACGAGGACGCACTCCGTGCTTGTACCAGTGAGGGTACATTTTGAGGCTGCGATCGGGACAGTTGAACTCCAACGTGGGGTGGTTCACCGCGGCACTGCAGTGTGGGTGTGGTGACATAGAATCCTCACCAGCTGCTTGTAGCCAGGTCGATCGCCTGTGGCCAGGGTGATGCGACCAGCTTTGGAATGGAAAGTGTGGATTTGTGTGTGGACTAGTTCCTAGCCCGTATTTGGGATAAGTTGTGCTAATGGTTTTAAATGATGTTTTGGGCTAGGAAACTAGATGAAATTATTTACTTCTCCTGTGTTGAATATAAAGGTTTATGAATGAGCATGAGGTTTTGAAAGAAAAAGGAAAGAAGGTTTGAAATGGCATGGTTTTCAAAGTCTTTCTAATTGAATATGTGGTTTTGGTGATAGTAGTTTTCTGGCAAATGTTTTCGTGGGTTTTATCGCTGTTTTTGGGGCACGTACTGGGTGACATTCCTGTCACTCATGCGTGTTTTCCTTGTCCCCTTTGTTTTAGGTGCTCAGGTGTAGGAGTAGTCTAGTCTGGTGCATCTTTTCGAGCCACGTTTGCCGCACACATATCTGGGTGATTGCTTTATTTACTTAATTCTGTCATTTTGATTCTTTTAGCTGCTCTTGGGTAGTTCTTGTATTATTGTGTAGCACTGGGGTGTTACAAAAACAGATAGAAAGAGCACTAGTTACACTAGCTAATATTTGGGACAATCTTTGGTGTCTTGGTTTAGTAATGTAACGCCCCACATTTTCCACAATAATTTAAAACAAATTAAATTATGGGAAAATAAAAGTTAAACAGAAAATATTAAACTACCAGGAACCTATGTGTGTGGCTACGAGACTCCAGACTATATGCACTACGCTAAACTTCTACATACCTGCACTTGCAACTCAAAAACACAAGGAAAATGCATGAGTGACAGAAGTCACCCAGTACGCTAAGAAAACCTATGGAAAATAAAACTAGAATTAATTTTCTTTTATATTTTGTTCGCAAATTGTTTTCTCTAAAAACTCCACAAATCAGGCCCACATCAGCCTAAAACCACAAACGGGGCTCTACTAGC
Source organism: Posidonia australis (assembly GCA_024699735.1). Taxonomy (NCBI): domain Eukaryota; kingdom Viridiplantae; phylum Streptophyta; class Magnoliopsida; order Alismatales; family Posidoniaceae; genus Posidonia; species Posidonia australis. Next base: position 14,016 of record JAMKQA010069769.1, on the reverse strand, counting down.
CCAAAACCACAAGTAAAGGACCTCAATGGTCCAAAACCACACACTATGAGTCAGGATGTCCGGTGCCAGGCAACCAAACTCTGGCCACCAGTAGTCCACCGAGGAGCGACCATGGCATTCTGCACTACCAAAGTGAAGCTACCCTATGCAGGAGCGATCACCATCCTGCGATTCTCCCTACCTGGAGAACCCTCACAAAGCCAACCCCTCCTTGGGAAGGCTGTCCTGTCTCTCAAGACGCTACCAGCTACGGGGCACGTGTCCCACCCGCACTGGCACAACAATGTCTGCCTCTTCATGGCGTCCTCCACACACGGTGCTCAAGAGGGAGTGTCATACCTTCACACCTGAGCCTCAGTGCTCACAACGACTGCAAGAGTATCATACTTCCTTGTCATGCCACAAGACACCTCAACCCGCGGACCACAACCCTAGCCTCGAGACGACAGTCAAGGAGTCTCACACCTCCAGGACCCGACGCCCCTCAGCCTCAGGTATCTCGGCCCCCAAACCTCGACTAGGGAGTTGCGCTTGACCACCCGAGAATGTCGTCACATTCCCTAGTCCCGATGACATGGTCCCAAACTGTGAAGACCCACACACAGAAAACTAGGAAAATCATTTTCCAAATCTGCCAACTCATCTCTTTGAAATCATTTTATATCTTTGAAAACTCTTCCAAAACCTTGGCAAAACGGTGCATCGGGTGTCCCAAAGGACCACCACTGACAGCTCACAATCCCATCTCAATGGGACAAAACAAACCAATCTAGAAAATCCTCGGAAATCACATTTATAAAAGCGTTTGGGCCCTGATTCGGCATGTCGAAAAAAAGGTTCAGTATGCCGAAAATTCCTGGTTCGGTAGGTCGATTTGGATCGGTCGACCGAATCAGGTCAACGGTCAACACTCTAGCTAAAATCGGTAGACCGAAACGGTCAATTGAAATCTCTTGATTTGAACAACCATCCAAAATCGGATGATTGAATTTTGACCAGAGGACAAAAACTGACAAAAAAACGACATACCGAAATGGTTTGGTTTGCCAAATTCTGCGAAAAACAGAAAACGACTCAAACCCTACTGTTCGAAATCACCCCAGGTGGGACTGATGATCGGACCCCTCAAACAAATACCAAAAATCTTGCATAAAACATAAGATGTAGGCCCTCGAGTCTACTCCAAAACCCAATAAACAATACCAAAATCCATTCACCATGCATCAAGATATAAAATCACAAAGGCAGGAGGGTCAAAACGACCCAAAACACAACCATCAACATAAATGTCCATAAATCCACCATAAATTCTCATAATTTCACAATAAAGTCTAGGAATGTAAATTTACCTAGATTCCATGCAATCCTATCAATTTCTACCATTTTCATGCTCTCTAAGGGTTGGAGATGTGTACCTGAGATGCATGTTTTAGTGATCCTCCGGTCAACTCTGACAATCATGACGTCCACAGGGCTTCCTCGACCTCGGGGATGCAACTCCGGAGCTCCACGCACAACCACACGTCGTCGCATACCATCGTCGGCCCTTGAGCACACCAAACAGAGGAGAGGAGAAGCAAGGGAGGAGGGACAGGGGAGGGAGAGTGAAAGAGAGAGAGAGAGAGAGAGTCGGGAAGGAGGAGGAGGTGAGTGGAGGAAGAGGGAAAGGGTGGCGTGCTCGGGACGGGAAGCGGAGGGGAAAGAGGAGGAGAGGAAGGGTGAGTTGGTTGTGGCCAATGCGCTCATGGGCTTATAAAGCCATGCAAGGTGGTAGCTGAATGCATGCTCAACCGCACATCCAGCCTACCCACGAAACGCATGAGTAGACCAAACCCACACCACCAACTAGCTCCCACCAACCGGTCCACGAATGCGGGCCCCACAAGGATCCACCCTCGGGCCCCACACGCACAATGCCACAATGCACAATGCCAAACCACTTATAGGGATACACAACAAAAGCCAGTCCACGAGGCCTATGTCCAAAAACACTAAAGCACACAACGGGCCTCAAAATAGTAACACCCATCTAGGAATAAATTCATTAAAAATGTAAATAATTACAAAATGAATTTTACGGGTGTTACAAGTAAGAAGCAAAATAGTGTTGCTTTGTCTACTACTAAAGCTGAGTATGTTGCAGCTGAATGCTGTTTTGCTCAAGTATTGTGAATGAAACAAACCCTCAGGTATTTTGGTTTATCATATTCAACCACTCTTATTTTTTGTGATAACACTAGTGCAATAAATTTATCTAAAAATCCTGTGTATCATTCAAGAACAAAACATATAAAAGTCTGACACCATTTTCTTAGAGATCATGTGATAGAAAATGATATATAATTAGAATTTATTTACACCAAAGAGTAATTAACTGATATATTTATCAAGCCTTTAGATGAACAACAATTCATTAAAATTAGAAGAGATTTAGGAATTTGTAGAGTTGAAGATATTATATAAAAAACTATAAAATGCGCCTGATTTAGTATATCATTTTTAATCGGTCTACGAATTATGTGACTATAGTTTCTATGAAGATAATTTTTGACCAACCATTTTTTCCAATCGACCAAAATACTATGAAAAACCCCCTGTCTCAGTCTAGCAATTTTGGATAGACTACTGAAATAAAATGTAAGAAAAAGCCCTGACTCAGTCTACCGATTTTGGGTAGGCGACTGAAATAAAATGTAAGAAAAGGCCTTGACTCGGTTTGTCGATTATGAGTGGTTGACCAAAAAAGGACGTTCAATAAAAACCCCTGACTCGATATACCGATGGTAATCCATCTTCCGATCAAGCCTGAGCCAATATTCAGAACCTTTGAATGGCATACCGAAAATGTTCGGCATACCATTCTTCCCGAATCATGCCTTATTAAATGTTAGCCCTAGGGTTTAAAATATTTCCTAACCTTAGTTTCTTTCACACATCTCTCTTCTCTTCCGACGACCCAATGCTTGCCAGCACTATTTCTTCTCTCAAACCTTAGAACCTCATTTCCTTTCCCTCAGATCTGGCTTTTCCCCCATTTTTCACCCTTTCTGTGTCTTTCTCCTCACAACATTCTCTAGACCTCTTCATATGGCACCCAAGAAGACATGTGCTTCTAGGCCCAAACGGAAGGCAGTGCTGGCAAGTTCTTCCTCCAATAAGGTCCCAGACAAGTTCTTTCACTTTGTGGACAATGTGGCTCTCAAAGCTCACAAAGATCGCTTTGCCAATTAGGAGGTGTTCACGGGATGACTAGTATTGTTCCACGAACTTGGCTCTATTGATTTTCTCTTTCAATTCCAAATGCTTGTTCCATTCTTAGGGTCCATTGTTGATACAAAGTATTATCCTCACTTAGTTTCCCAGTTTTATGCCAACTTATCCTTTTCTTAGTATATATGTGAATCATTCCTGTTAGGTGTAGAACTTCCATTTGATGAAATTCTCATAGGACAATTACTCAAAATCCCATCATCTGGATTAGATTTCACTCTCACTTTTGAAGAACTTGGTTGGTCATATCAAGATATAAATAAAAATATCTCTTTAAATAAGAAAAGTACCTTTAGACCGAACAAATTGAATCAACTCACCAAACAATCTCGAATCTTCGCTTATATAGTAGTCATAAACATCATTTAGAAAAAGGGTCACAATGATGAATTAAGTGTGCTTATTTGTAAAGCGGTTTATGCAATCACTAGAAAAATCCAAGTCAATTGGTCACGAGTCTTGATTCACTGTATGGTTCATGTCAAAACCAAACTTTTCTCTGGTCCTTCCCTTACGTATCTTTTTGAGCACTATAGTGTATCCCTAGGGAATGAACCAAACCTTGTAGTCAAATCTAAGCTCTTAGGATCCTTAGCCATAGAGAAAATGGAACAAGCTTTAGAGAGATCCAAGGCTCTAATGGGCTTGAAACCCTCTTCTTCGAGTGCCCCACCGACAATTGAAGAGAGTTTTGAGGAATTAGAGGACGACCTAGAACTCAAGGAGAAAATTGCCACTCTCAGATCAAATATTGCCTCTATTTGGGAAAAAGAAGAAGAAAATCATCGTACTTCGTGTGAATGGCAGTAGAAGTTTTCCAAAGACTTCATCTTGCTGACCGCCTGGTTTGATGCATACACATTCGAATCGGGACAATAGATGGCATCATATCATGTAGAGATTACAAAGTATCTCCAAGGCTATCCGCCACCACCTCCTGATCAATAGTAGTTTATGTTTTGATATATACCATGAGAAAATTATCAATATATAAGTTTATAAAGTTAGGGGGAGTAAAGCTATATCAATATACAAGTTTACAAAGGTTATAATAAAAAGAGGGATAATTATTGATCAAAATTTTTACAACTCGTGCTTATTGATTGGGGGAGCTTAATATCAAATCTTAACATTTTTTGTCATCATTAACAAGAGGGAGATTGTAGGAAGTATACCATTGAGATATTTAATTTTGATAATGACAAACTTGTGCTAATATGATTATTTGAGAAATGTTGTTTAGCTCGTATATTGTGAAGAACAATTCAAGGAAGATCTTATGGACAACAAGACAATGAGACAAGGAGGAAAACTCATGAAGCTTCTCTTAAGAAGACAAGGAGGAATCGGGGTCTAGAAATATTTGTTAAACATTTTGTAAAACATATTAATGTAAATTTTATTTTTGTGGTTCTCCTAGGATGTATGTAATAATCTCCCAATCACTCTAAAAACCTAGGAAGATAGGAATACCCATGAATCCAAGTAGGAATTCTTAGAAAAATCACAACTATTTGGTTCAAGGTCATTTTTGACATATCAAAAATTACCAGTACACTAAAATCTAATCAGAATAAAACTGTTTAGACAAGAGACCAAAAACAGCATACCTAATTTCACTGGTCTATCGAAGTACTCGACCATTGTAGACTTTTGGTTGACCATTCTATTTCGACATACCGAACCAGTAACCCTTGGACAGAAAAATATAGATGTTAGACACCAACTTCACTCAATATTTTTCTATAAATAGGACCCCTCCTAACATAGAGAGGACACACAAGCCTATTGCCTTCATTCCAATCTTGTTTGTGAGCTATTCCAAGCCTCTTTTCCAACTATTGCCAAAATAGAAAGCAAGTGAGCTGGAATTCCATCCACTATTCTTGCATAACCAAATTGGGAGATCAATTAGTTTTCTTGGAGTTGTAAAGTGATTCATTTTTGTATAAAGCAGCAAGAGTCACTGCTTCTCGGATTGTGAGGAACATCACCGTCGATTTGTGTGGAGTTTGGAGAAGGGTTTGTCAATAGCAAGTAAGTTTTAAGTTAAGGAATTTCTCAAGGGGTTCTCAAGAAGTGGACTAGGCCAGGGTGGCCAAACCACTATAAACTTGCAATGTTATTTCATTGTCTCTCATCCCATTCTGTGCATGTTTATACCTTAACTTCCAAATTCCAATTATTTATTTGAGATAATTGAATCAGTTCCTTTCTCGCAAGTAAAATAGTTATATTACAGAATTAAAAATTAAAATTCTCTATTCACCCCTCCTATAGAGAAGTCGTTCGATCCAACATCTTCTTCAACCAATCGTAAGGAATCTTGATCCTTGGGGTCGGGGAATATGAATCTACAAGATAGATTTGCTGATTGTATTCTAAGGTGGAATACATGTAATGAGTTTTCGGAATTTTGTTCAAATATCAAAATTTTGTTTAATAGTTCTTTGATAATTATGACTGTGCCAGCGATTGACTTCGTGTAAGGCGCAGAGGGGTCAAATGCACGAACCAATAAGGTCACGGTAAAGATGGAGAATCTGAGGAAGGACACTGGACTCGAAAACACCAAAAACAAGGCGAAGGCAAAATAAAAGGGTGGATAAGGAAAAAAGGTAGTCGCCACCTAATCTATTGGGAATTGGAAGACGAGGAAAAACGAATGCAGTAAAAGCGATGCAAATGCAAATGCAATGCTCTATACCAAATGGATGCAATACATAATTCATTACATGCCAAAGAAAGGAATAGGACTCTTGCTACACATGGGGAAGGTGTTAGGCACCTCCACAAGCTCGACAAATTGGTCTTTCTTGACTCAATCGCTCGCATGTGTGGCAAATGAAAAATGTATGCTTGTTTAGTAATTAATGTCTAATGATGAATGGATGCTTGATGCCATGATGCAAGATAAATGTGTGAAAATGTGCAGAGGGTAAAGTTTGGATGCAAGGAAACCAAGATCAAAAAACATGAGACATGCAAGTATGTGCTCTAATCAGCTGGACTGTTCGGGACCTAGCGATCCACGATAGTAGGCAGTGGTACTTGGCCGCGAGTCCCATCAGTGAGGCTTGTTCGTGAGGATAGCACGCAATCCAAAATGTGCAGAGCAATCTAGTGATCTTTTCATTGCATGATGGAGATGCAAAATAATGCCAACATGAAACCAATCACTGAGGAAGCATGGATGAACTACTATGAGCAAATACAAATGAGAAACATGGATCTAGGCTGCAAATTCATTTCTCTCGACCTCCCTCTATAGCCATTGAACATCACCATCTCTCATGGCCATGAAATGTGGTCGTGAGCTTTGCTGAGCCGTGGGGGCACTATCTGAGGGGGGAGGAAGCAAGAGGAGACAAAGAGGTATGATGTGGATGCAATGCATGGTAAAGATGCAAGTGATGTAGTCCCTTTGTCGTCTTCATAGAGATTCGTAGGAGTTCAGGGGTTCAACCGACAATGAAGGCGGTAGAGAGTGCCGATGAACTTCTTGGGTGGCTCGATGGAAAGAGAGGAATGGAGAGGCACGTTAGAATGGGTCATGTAACACTTGTGCCTAGATTATTCAGAATAAATGTATTTAAGTTCTCGTAAATTAGATAATTAGTTTAATGATGTGTATTTGTGTTGAGCTCTCCTTCAAGTTGGTAATTATCTTTGGTATTTCCCCTATTATGTAGTATTTTGGACTGGTGTATGCCACATGTGCATGTGTGGGACTAGAGCGGGGTTGGAGTCAACTCTGCATAGTGCCCATCGCCAGCCACTGTTTGCCAGCAGCTTTGCACCATACCACATCACCAATACGTCAAGATCCTTAGGGCTATAGGTGACGAACGATGACAAGGAGGTAAGGGCAATAAATGGAGAGAAGGTGGAGGCACTAAGAGCAGCAGACTGAGAGAGGGAGAGAGGGAGAGAGAAGAATCAGAGAAAGAAAGAGAGAGAGAGAGAAGAAGTGGGTGTCGCTAGTGGAGGAGAGGATGGTTGGAGACCAGAGAGCTCAGAGGGACGTCGAGTAGAGAGAGAGAGGAAGATCGTTGGAGGAGAGAGAGAGAGAGAAGAAGTGGGTGTCGCTAGTGGAGGAGAGGACGGTTGGACACCAGAGAACTCAGAGGGACATCGGGTAGAGAGAGAGAGGAAGATCGTTGGAGGAGAAGGGATCGCCGGAAACCAACTGGAGTGTACACATTCCCGTTCTCTATTTCTTCTCTCAGTTTAAGCTTGAGATTCGTGATCAATGTTATGATTCTAGTTGAAAAGAATGGAAATGTGTTGATTAGCATGAGATCATGATTGTATGATGGTTTGAGAATTTTCCATGATTTATCAAGAGTTTTAGTGGTTTTTTGCAAGAGATTGCTATAGTGGCTTGAGATGCATCATGTTGGCTTTTGATTCGGTATTTCGAGCAATATTCAATAGTTTTTGATGAAACTTGACCCAAATAAAAGTAGACTTGGCATGCTAGTAGTGTAGTCTTATGTAGGATTTGTGACTCACTGGAAAGGAGTCCGCCAGAGGTCCTAATTCCAGTTATTGTTAGCCATAGGCTCAAAACTAGTTTTCAGAATTGCCTGGTTTGGCATGTCGAAATGGTTCGGTAGACCGATAAGTTTTGGTCTACTGAATCAAGGCCTTGAGCCACTTTTAGATTTGGGTCTCTTTCGACATACCGAAAGATTTTGGTCTGCTGAATCAAGGCCCTAGACTTGGTTTTTCTAAGTTTTTCCTAGTTAGGTAATAATGTTTGATTTGTGAATTTTGGCATGTTTGCTTAGTAATAATTCTTGAGATTTAAGCAAGAATTATAGAGAAGCTATTTTAGAAAAGAAATATTTTATAAAATAGATTTCTATAATGGAAAAAATTTATAATAAAGATTTCAAAGAAAGATGCATATTTTCAGAATGAGATCTCCAGAGTTGAGACCTCGGTTAGAAAGACTGGGTGTTCAGAGAATTGGTGTTGATTGGGCCAGTAAGAAGACCTATATGCTTAAAGACCTAGAGGGGAGTTGGGAGAACACATCTCCATGCAAATAAGAAAAAAGAGAGAAAAGATTAGTGATGCCCATTAGTCGAGACGATGGCATGCCCGCATGAGGACTTTCACCGTGACAACGCAGGAGGTTGAGGTTAGTGCCTCTCCAACTGCTTGTGGCCAGGTCACCTTTGATCAAGGTGGCACTAGAAAAGGTTTTTATATTTGAGATTTTAAGTTAGTTTTAAGCTATAATTGATCTGAGTTTTTGCTCTTGAGTTTTAGCCAGATTCTAGCTGAGATGAGAATAGTGTTTTAGGGCTAGTTCCAGCCAAAAAGTGTATTTTAGTCAGATTTGAGATTAGATTGGAATCTAGTCCAGAGTTGTTTTCAGAAAAGCATTAAAGCATGAGATTTTATAATAGAAACAAAAAGTATTTTGGGAAAAGCATGAAGACTTTTAGAAAAGAGATTTCCTAGAAAAGATATGTTTTGTCAAGAATTTCCAGAAAGAGATTTAAAGAGTTTTGTTTTGGGTTTTTTTGAGAACCTAGAATTTAGCTATTAGATGTTTTTCTGATATGGTTTTGGTGGAAGCGTACTGGGTGACTTAGAAGTCACTCACGTGTGTTTTTGTGATGTTTTGTTTTTCAATGCTCAGTTTGGAGTGCAGTCTAGTCCAATGTTTGTATATGGGAGACACTAGCCGCACACATAGGTTCTGGGTAGATTACAGTTTAATATCTTTATTAGTGCATTTAATCCTAGTTTAGTGGCATAGTTTTCGTAGCGCCCGATCTGAGGGTGTTACAAAGTGGTATCAAAGCACTAGCTTGCACTAAGTATATCAGCTTGGTGGTGTCCGAGTTAGTAGCTCTATAGGACTGCACATGAACAGAGAATTGCACCTGACTTTTGAGTTTTGTGTTGGTAGCAAGATGCTGAGATGACGAGGATAAGACAAGGCCTCAGCATCAGAGTCTAGCATAGAATAGGGTGGAGGTACCTGGAGGGACGTGAGACAAGAGATAAGCGAGATGATGCGAGGATTTGTCCAGTCCCTCAGCGGCGGTCACAAGGAAGAGGCCAAAGGTGACCTATGGATCACAAAGTTTCACCTGTTGAGCGTGCCAACCCTAGACGGCCGTGGCAAGCCCTTAGGATTGTGAGTCATGGCTTATGAAAGTAGAGAAGATCCTAGAAGGCATGAAGTGCCTAGCAAAAAAGTGAGTTCGATTAGCTACCTTCCAGCTCAAGGGTGATGTTGACTAGTGGTGGAGGGCTACACACCTCACTAAGTTCCCCAACCAAGACCTAGTAATGATCTCCTGGGAAGATTTCCGAGACATATTCTATGAGAGGTTCTTCCCTGAGCACGAGAGAGATAAGCTAGACAAGGACTTCAGGAACCTGAAGTAAGGGAACTTGTCTGTGGCAGAATATGAAGCAACCTACCATCGACTAAAGTGGCTTTCTCAAATCATTATCACCGAGAAGAACCGAGCCAAGAAGTTCGTGGTGGGGCTAAATCCCACACTCAGGTCAAGAGTTCTTGGGTTCCGGTGCTAAACGTTGATCGATGCAGTGGTGCTAACAGCTCGCTACAAGGATGAGCATCGATTGTTCCAAGAGGAGTACCCTAGAGGAAAGGGGAAGAGATTCTCTCAACGGTCTTTTGCTTCATGCATGCCAAGCTCAACAAGTTCTGGGAGCTCTAGAAGGAAGAGAAAGGAGCGCTCTGAGTTTGTCATGGAGGAAGGGTATAGTGTTGCTGGGAAGAGTAGTGCTAGACCCAACCAGTCCAGTTCTACTAGCGGTGCAGGAAGAGGACCCTACAATATCCGCAAATGAATGGGGCACATAGTAGCATAGTGCTGATTCTGATAATAGGGTATAGATAACGTGATATGCTACAACTATGGCAAGACTAGACATTTCCAGAAGAATTGCCCTGAACCCTAGAAGACAACTAGAGACGTGCCCTGACAGTCCACTAAAGGGAGAGTTTTTTCCATCTCTGCTCTAAATACTAGTCCTTCAGGAGACGTTGTAGAAGGTAGGGAGCAGTGAGGATTATTATAGATATATGTAACCTATGTTGTACTAAGAACCTTTGTATAATTAGCACTGATATCTATAATAATAATAGTTGTGGCTATGTTGTGTGTTAATGTTAGGATCCTTTATCGTGGTTAACCAAATGACCCAAGTTCTATTTGACTCAGGCAACTCATTTTCCTTTATTTCTCAGTCATTTGTGGCCGAGATTGAAGACAGACCAGCTAGGCTAGCTTTTCAGCTTGATGTAGTGATCCATTGAGAGAACATGGTCTAGCATGGAAGTATTTGCGGCTAGTCAACATTCAACTAGGAGACAAGGATTTCCAGGCCAGTTTAATTCTGATGAAGATGCAAGCGTATGATGTTATTTTGGGAATGGACTGGCTAGCATAGCACTTAATGATGATACACTGTGCCAAGAAGAGGGTTCTAGCAGAGTGTCCAGGCTAGGGGTGGTGCATGATATAAGGAGTAAGGCTGAGCAAGAAAGTGATCTCAGCAATCAAGGCATACCACCATCTAGCTAAGGGATGCATAGGATACCTGACTTGTGTGATGGTGTCCTCTTCACTAGTGCTCGGGGTACAAGATATTCTAGTTGTTAGAGAGTACTAGGACGTCTTTCCAGAGGAACTACCTGGGATGTTGCCACACAGAGAGGTAGGATTTGTAATTGATCTGGTGTCGAGGTCAGGCCCTATCTCAAAGGCCCTGTACAGAATGACACCAGCTGAACTAAGAGAGCTCTAGAGTTAGCTACAAGAGCTATTGGACAAGAGATTTATCCATCCAAGTGTGTTGCCCAGAGGAGCACCAGTTTTGTTTGTTAAGAAGAAAGATGGTTCGCTTCGATTGTGCATTGACTATCAGATGCTGAACCAGATCACCATCAAAAATAAGTATATGCTACCCATGATTAACAAAAATTGGAGTCTCATATCCCTAGTGAAATTGCCAATTTCTGTGATTGTGTTAGTGACTAGACCAAATGATTCGTGGTAGTAGGCCATGGTACCTGGCCATGAGTCCTATTAGTGGGCCCTGTTGGTGAGGATAACACGCAATCCATAATGTGCAGAGCAGTCCAGTGATCTTTTCATTACACGATGGAGATGCAAAACGATGCCAAATGAAAACAATCACTGAGGTAGCATGGATTAACTACAATGAGCAGCTACAAATGAGAAACATGGATCTAGGATGCAAGTTCATCTCTCTTAACCTTCCTCTACAATCGTCAGAGATCATCGTCTTTCATTGCCATGGAATGTGACTGTGAGCTCCAGTGAACCGTGGGGGCACTATCAGAGGGGGAGGAGGAAGCAAGAGGAGATGAAGAGGTATGATGTGGATGCAATGCATGGTGAGGATGCAAGTGATACAATCCCTCCACTATCTTCACAGAGATTTGCTAAAAGTTTAGGGGCTTGATCGGCCGTGGAGGTGGCAGAATGTACCAGTGAAATTCTTAGGCAACTTGATGGAGAGAGAGGAAGGGAGAGGCACATCAGGATGGGTAACCATCATGCTCATAGGCCATTGGCCTAGCACAAGCAGATAAGACCCATCGTTGGTGGTCGGAAATGCAGTGCTTGAATAACGAAGCAAAAACTCAAAGAATCTAGGCAAAAAACATGCAATGGAATGATGATGAATCAAAGTAGAGTAAGAGAAAAAACCCAGGAACATACGACAAGGGAAGAAACTTACCTATGAACGTGAGTGGGTTGTCCTTCCAACATGCAGCTCGCGATAGTGCTTGTCCAGGCTGGTGGTGCTTGACGGTGATGGAGGTAGATGAGGAAGGCTACAAAGGTGCTGGAGAGGCTCAAGTGTGATAGGGGAAGACTATACAGTGGGTGGTAGGATTATGCAATGGCTGGTATTGGTTTAGATGGCCTAAAGGGGTATGTCTCAATGGCTAGCAACAGAGGAGGTTTTAAGGTGGCTACTCATTAGTGGGGGACCATTATGGTTTGGCCTCTCACAACTGGGGATACAGTGGAAGCTTGGGAAGGCAATGTAGTAGATGTTTGGTTGCTATGGAAGCCTAGCTGTTGTTTTGGTTGGCTAGAAATGGGTGATGGATGTAATGACTAATGACGAAGGAGGGTGGGAGATGGCTCCTCATTGGCTAGGGATGGCTGGGAACCGACAACCTTATTAATGACAAGGTAGAGATGTATATATAGGTGTGGATGTTGCATGGGGGGTCATTAATTTTGAATCTAGATTGGTAACAAATGATTTAGATTAAATGAAGGGGATTGGATTGGGTTTAGGGTTAGAGATAGGAGTATGATGGTCCATAAAAGTCAGGGAACACTCCTAAATCCATGTGAGACAATAGAAGGAGAAGAATTGATGGTCCAAGTGTGAAATGACCAACAAATCCATCTACAACCCAGCTATTATGCAACAACTCAGATTTGGAAGTGGTGTTTTAGCCAGATATTTTAATGGACTTCTGAGTTACTAGACGTTAAGTCCTCTTTGTTTAGTGTGAAATGCAACTTTGGCAGTGTTCTACACCTAGATTAGTGGGTTTCTGGCCTTTTTGATGTTGTGTGATTGTGGTGTTTTGCTTGCCCTCATGGAAGTTTTGAAAGTTTGCTTTGTGCTCTAGTGGCGGATCTCAGTTTGCACAAGTCACGTGAACGTGGAAGGTCGCATGGTTTGGTCTCGTGCTGTGGCTTCCTTTCCTTCCTTCTTTATTTTCTTCTTTCCTTCCTTTCTTTCTCTTCTCCCAGGCTCCACACCTTTCCTCTTCTTCCTCTTCCTCTTCTTCTTCTTCTTCTTCTTCTTCTTCTTCTTCTCCTTCTTCGTTATGATAGGAGTGAGGGAGAGAGAGGAAGAATGTGAGAGAGAGAGACGAGAGAGGGTTGAGAGGGAGATGGCTGGAAAAGAAGCTTGCCGCTGCTGCCGTGCCGCCGTCGCCGCATGGGAGAGGAAGAGCTCTTGACCAATGGAGGAGGCATGTCGTCCATCTCAAGCCATCATCGTCTTCGGTGCTAGGTACACACCCCTTAGGCTTCCTTTTAGTTTCTAATTTGATTCCTAAGGGCATGATAGTGTGTGGTAGATGGTAGATATTTCTATAGAATTTATTATGCATTTGTAGGCCATTTATGACCATATTTATTGTTTAGGGTGAATAGTGCCCCTATGTAATTGTTTGGTATTTTCTTGTGCCTCAGGCAACAGATTGCTGTGATCCTTGTCATGGTTGAAAGATTTTGTCAAGATCTTCACTTTGATATATTGCTTGTGTGGTTTGGTGGCTTGTTTGCCGAGTTGGGACATTGGGTCATGTTTCTAGGTGCGTTGGGATCACTTGGTTCGATATGCCGAATTATTTTGGTGAGCCATTTTGGACATCCAGAATGTCTCCTTGATCCCTAGTTCGGTTGAAAAAATTTATTCGGTCTGCCGTTCTGGGTCTTGGGTGTTGACATTGCACTTAGTTCAGTCAATTGATCATATTCGGCATGCCGGATCAAGGGATTTCGATCGATCGTTTCCTGTTCAGTCTGCCAAATTTGTCCCCTGACCCCTAGTTCGGTCGACCGACTATGTTTGGTATGTCGAACCAGGCCTAGACCTTATATTTAGATGTTCGATGTGTTGATTAATATATATATATATATATATATATATATATATATATATATATATATATATATATATATT
>JAMKQA010069768.1:0-28319 GCA_024699735.1 Posidonia australis | reverse complement strand
CCCCACCGACCCCCCCCCCCCCACACCTAATTGGTACGTGTTGAATTATTGTATATGATATATGTATGGTTTGCTTAGAGAACTAGGTTCAAAATGCATCTTCTTTTTAAATTAAATCTACAAATTAAGAAGCGTACCTGCATGTCTAATGATTTCAAAGATTTACAGTTTTCAGCAATGGATTTCAAACCCAAAGTCGTGACATTTGAACACCAGATTAGGCTCAACTTTTCAAGTCTTCTACACCCTTCAGCAAGAGATGTCAGCCCAACATCAGATAGAGCAAATCTTTCAGCATCGCTTTCCTCAGATTCACTGTTATCAATTGCTTGATGCTCTGAAGATGGATTTGCATGTCTTTTTCTCTAATATACAAAGTCATCAGAAAAACCTATTTGTTAACCTCCTGTTCCAACTATTTGGTGTCGTATCATTTAAAACGAAAAAAGGTGCCAACTTAGCATTCTTGTAAATGGTACATTATCATGAAAATAGAGATGAAGAAATGCTAATAGCAATGGATGTAATCCCCAATACTATAATTTTGATGACAATGACTGCCATCATTTATAACATATCACAGTAAAGAGTATCAAACTATATGATGGTTGACAGAACTCATTCCGTAGATGGTGATCTTAGTGAAGGAAAATACAAAGCTCATGGTTAATCACAACGAAGTCCAAACGTCAGTTAGCAGACAAGTAGAATAGTTGGCACACAGCTAATGCAATTAGCTAAGTACAGTGCATGTTGGTGTCGTTGAAGACAGTAAATAATCAACTTCAGAGTGAGTATACAGAGCCTATGGCTACGAACTTTGATAATTTATGTTGTTATCTTCATTGTCCATAGACCAGTATGCTGTAAGAGAACAAAGCATATAGAAATAAGCGAGAAAGAATGTACAATTTGGGAAATCCAGCTTGAGGAAGAAGTGTTGGTATAATCAATGTTTGTTCAATAAATGGGTTTGCAGGTTGTTAGATATTGATTGATAAAGCCATTTATGTAGTTCTTCCTCATCAATACTGTGGCCGTTATGCATAGAGTAGACGATTGGCATTGTTCACTATCAATAGGGTCAAGGCTTCAACAACGTAGAATCTCCATTCCGACTTCTTTCTTTTACATCTTTTTAACTCCATCTTCTCAAGTTCCCAAGTTTTAGTAAATAATATCAATAATTTCAACGGTAAAGAAAAAAAAGGGCTCCATAAACTATGAAATTAGAGTATGACATAGAATAGAATCATTGGAAAGAATGTGATGCAAAAATATTCATTCCACAACCAAAACAAGAGAAGGGGGGACCAAAAAAAAAAAAAGACAGCATTTTTACCACACCACGGGACGTTTCACTAGAGAAATTGGTACAAGATCGAATTGCATTACTCACAGGGAGGAACCTGAAGGTAGAGGGGTGAGGGCGAGACAAGGAAATGGGCAGCCTCTCATCGATGAAGACGTTCCTGAGCCCGAGAAACCGTCGAACGATGAGGTGGACGAACTCATCGGCCTCCCCGGAAGCCCCGATCCGGATGGTGCGGCGGGAGGCCCTCTCGAGGTGGAACCACCTCCTGCAGACGAGGGAGCAGGCGTCGCAGCTGGACTTGGAGGGATCGAGGCGGCGGAAGATGTCGATGATGAGCTCGTCGGGGAGGGCGGCGTTGATGAGATCCCGGCCCCTCATTGGCGAATTTGGCCTCTGGGGAATCGTTGGAAGGGAAGGAGAGAAGAAGAAGAGGAAGGAAGGAAGGAAGGAGAGAGTGAAAGAGGAATGGTTGGGTCAGGAAGCGTGGGAAGAAGGACAAGAGAGGAGAATGAGGGAAGGCATGGGAATAGGGAAAGAAAGACTCGTCTCTCTTTTTTCGTCTTCTCGGATGCCGCCGGTTTGTGATCTGTGGGGCATCCACCAGATGTTTTATTACACTCGCAACCATCTCTTAGGCTCAGTTTGTTCGGACTTTTTGATAATTTTTAAGTATATAATTTTTCTTTAGATATTATAATAATCTTATAATCTTATCAAATATTATTATTTTTTTAGTAATAAATATTTTTTAAAATAGTAATTTCTTCACATTTCTAAAAAGTTAAGTTAAGATACCTTCTAGTCAGAATTTAACTTCTACACTTGGATTCAAAAACTGAAGTTCCAGCAAACACATCCTTAGGACACATTTGGACGCACTTCTACAGAAAGTTAGATTCTTAATTTTTATTTTATTTTTTGGTAGAAATTGATTTTTGATTTTATTATTAAAAATTAACTTCTACTAAAATGTGTAGAATTTTATTTGATCAAAATAAGAATATGTAGATTCTAGACTTCTAAATTAATATCAATAGTCTAATTTAACATTCTTCAACGTTAATTTCAATAGACAAAAGGTATTTCATTATTCTCTTATATATGTACTAATAATGTACATGATATTATCATAAATAATAAAAACTCGACAATATAAGAAGAATCACTAATTCAAGTAATTGAAGCAATGACCGTCGTCCAAGAGATGTTGGGTTTATTGATTTGGAAAAAGAAATAGAATTTTGTTGTAGATTGATGGTAATTTTGTAAATTATAATGGTAAAATAAAATAAATACTTAAACATCACAAAGACAATGTAAGAAAAGAAAATTAAAACTCACAGATAGGAGAAACAATCCAACTTCTACTAAAATCTATGTTTAATCTATATTTTCATATTTTAGAAACTAGAGTTTTTACTAAAAGCTATGTTCCAATAACCTATGTAAATAACTTCTAGGTACTTTGAACTTCTATTAAAATCTACACTTTAAAATCTAATTAGAAGCTAAACCAAACACACTCTAACTTCTCAGCCAAAATTCTAGATCCTTTGTACTAGAATCCTCTCTCCATCAACCTACTTCTTTTCGTTCTACAACCATCTACGTCATTTAACTCTCTCCCCCCATCAATAGTATTTGCACCCTATAAGTGTGATTTACATGCCACACTTTGCAACACAAGTCAAACTATGAGCAACTGAACTATTATTCAATTCTATCGTTTGTTAGAATTATCATGTGTAGTATAACCAATTCATTACAGTTGTCTTTTTATCGTTAAAGATAAGATTAATCTTTTTCTTGTAGTATTACTAGGCTTTGGAGTTATCTTATTAACGTTAAATTCCACATTTGTACATTTGTTTCATTTCTTTTAAGAGCAACAAAGCTTAAAGATACTTAATTTCTATCATTTATGAATTCCATATAATAAATAATGTTCTTTGCTTTCAAGTATAATAATACATTCCTCACACAATTTATAGATTTGTTTTAAAATTGGACCAAAGTATTCTTCTAAATGAGAAAAAAATCTACACCTATTGTCTAAATGAGTTTTGTTGACAAACAATACCAAACAGTTTGAAGAAACATCTAATACAATTGAAACATCATTTTTTTTACAAGTTTAAAAGAAAAAGAGATGATGGGCTAAAAACTAAACACTTGTTATGAATTCAAACATAAAACAGTTATGAATTGATGTAAATAATAACCGACTTAATAAAACAACATTTTTCCTAAAAATATTGATCTGACCTAACCTCTACCATCACATATCTTTTTCCCATTGACGCCGAGATGCCATTATATTTCATTAATGAATATATTCAAACTTATAACTACAGATATTTCTTCAAACAAACAAGGACAACATTGGACTGTGTTTTTTAGATGTTGAATGCACTCAAAAAAAATTTGTTAGAATTGCACACACATCACATACTAGCAAATGTTTCATATCTTGTTATTGCATTAGCCATAAAGAACTAAGACTCTGTGACAACATCACATCCATTTTTCTTTATCATACTTCTGTAATGGTTGCTTTTTTTGATGTTCAGTGCAAATCAAAAATTAATTTAAGTGTAGATGAGTTTTTCATATTGAGTTCCTAAGTAGCCAATACTTGGAGTAAAATTATTTTCTCTTGTTTGTGCATCATCCGTGTTTCTATAAACAACTCCCACGCTAAATAAGTTAACTTACCATGACCTCTTTGCCAACAGATTTTCATCTACCTTGCAAGGAACATATGTTCACACTTGAGATAAGCATGAAGAGTTGTTAACAAACATTTTAGTTCCACCCTTTGGGATGCTTTAAAAAAAGGTGTATTCCTCATTTTATCATAACAATCCTTGCTAATGCTAAGCAATCTTGTATACCACGAGAGAAGGGAAAGTGGTTGTACGAGGAACATTATCTACCTGTCCATCTGTTTAAAAATCATAACAGTGTCATTGCCCATCTTCCTTCTAACAGCTCAAAAAATTCATCTTTGCAACATAAAGATACGATGAAGATAGATGCTAGTATGAAAAACACTCAACAATATTACCCTTCACGTCACAAAAGTGCATCCATTTAGCAAGAAAATCATTGCAGAAGGTCTTTACATGAGTACTGTGAAGTCAACAGTATTAACAGGCTTGAAGCCATATATTTCTGCCTTTTCTTCTAAAAAACTAAATAGGAATTGTCCTGGATAGAGCTTCCATTCTCATCACTTTAAGTTTCAGAACACTTTGAAGTCATATTAGAAACTCAGATTAAAGCTCCACTGACTGTTTTTAACTAATGAAGCTTGAATCCTAAAACAAACCATACATGGGAAAAGGGTTGATAATTGTGACCATCAATCACTAAAAAGTTTCAGAAAAGAAAAAACAAAAACTTGATTCTGCAGATCCCCACGTTTGTTTGTAGTAAAAAGCAAATTGGGAGCAGATTACAATGATAGTCGTGCACAAACACGCCAATATGCTCCAGGATGAAAGAGTGATCTCTCAAATACCCAGATATCACGCACAAGTACCTATAATACAAGAAACAGATACGTAGACACAACAAATTAAAACAACAGTATTACACTGCAATATTTTTTTAAAAGGAGCATGAAAACAGTCTCCTTAACCAACTTTGAATGAAGTTTACAAGTTAGATTGTTTGACTGTCACTAATCAAAATGAACTAACAACTTTATAATACTATCATAGGGAAAGTCAGGGGTTTATAATTTCTTCTCACCACATCAAGTTTTTCATTGATGCAGTCATAGAGGCGTAAGATATCAAAACTTCCAGGGCTCTGGAAGGCATGATATGGTTTTGGTAGAGAATACATAGTACTTTAGAATTGTAAGTGTTGATAGTCATGGTAGTTTGGTATAACTTAAGTGAAATAGACTAGGCTGTGTTTGGGAATAAACCTATCTGCAAAAGATTACCAAGTAGAATAGCCAGATAAGAGGAGGATTAATTTAATGTAAAGATCATTCATCCAATCATATAGGTCAGCTTCTCAAAATGTCCATTTTCACCACTGCTGGTCCAACAATTTTGATGTCTTGGATTCTTTTGGTTCAAAATCGACTTGACAAAAGCTTGACACAAAAAATCCGGCTTTGCAGACATTTCATCTTTGATCAATAAGGGACCTCTATTTTTCTCTGAATCCAGCCCTAGATTTCCATCATATTCTTTGAAGACTTCCAACACAGTATGAACAAAAAGAGCCTCCCCCTATTGGATTATAGACTAAGACAGAGCCCAATAGGTTGTGAAATGAAACTAAAGTAGCCCCAAAGATAATGCTACATCACTACATTAGCCTTTTTAATTTTATTCATGATGCCTAATAAGTGAGAGAAAAGACTAAGCTAAATTCATCCAGAAATGATATATAACAGTATCTGCGAGTGCTATATCAATACATCGGCCTTTTGTAATCTTAGTCCTGATCAAGCATAAATGAGGGAGAAGACTAAGTAAATTGATCAAGAAATATAATAGCACATGTGAGTGCTACAAATGGAAGGACTACCTCTGTGAAAAGACAATGGTTTATAGCTTTCAAGCTAATAAAACTTTCAGGTTAGTTCTCTCTTTTAAGTACAAGTTCATAGAAATCACCACTTTCTAACCTTGCAGGTTTGCATTTATGAACTCATTTTTTCCGGTCTCCCTGCAGGAGACACCACAAAGACATTATTACAGCCACCATACTGTCCACAAGACCACAGCACCATAAGCTGCTATATAGCTATATTAATTATTTAACTGGTTGATCGTAAAATAGGCAGAAAATTGTTGGAGAGAATGCTCTGACATCTATTTTTTTGTCAAACTGAAAAAAAAGTGTATGGCAGACATCAATTTCCACTTTCAGAAAAAAAAAACATTAATTTTATATTTGAAAGAATTTTATTATTTTCAAGCAAACGTAGGAACCATAATATGATAAAAATAAATAAAACACACATGAGGTATAGATGAACGTAATTTTGGTATTGTACCTCCTTTGTTTTGTCTCCAGATATGACAACACCATTTGAGTCATATGCCTCAAATTTCTGCAGGAGTAGAAGTTGATCATAGAAAGAAATATAGAAAATTGAAGGCTACTGGTTAAAGATGTTTGGCGTAACACACAGCAACATAGGACAAGAAATTATCAACCAATCAATTCTAAGCTCAAGTATGTCCTAAAATAAGAAAACTAATCCTACCTAAACATAAAAATATAGTAATAAATTATATCCATCTATCTGAGGACTCAGGAGATAATTGACATATTTCTACTGTACCAAGCTCACTTTCCAAACCAAAATTTTCAGATCCTCTCAAGTTTTGTAGACAAGTGATTGTTGCATAAATGTCCAACATAAGTAAAAATATTGACATTTTGGTTGAGTTTTGCACTTGCAAACTCTAAATCGTGGTTCAGAAGTACATGTTCTTTACAAGGTTCTAAATGTCTATTTCGTGTCTGACTTCAACAAGTTTAAAAACAGACATGCGTCGACAAAATGACGGTATGTCAATAACGTATCAGTAGAAACACAGTAAAAAAATCAATATTTATTTAGAAAACTTCTATATCAATATCGTGTTGGAGTCGTGTCAGTAAATTGAAAATAAAACACGTAACGGCGAAATTTCGACGACACATATTGACATTTGATACTATGGTTCCTTAGAAGTAAAATATTCCTTATATTATCAATATAAACGTTATTGTTATGTGGAGAAATTAAGAGGTGTCTTGGATCAACTCATCCAATAAATAATGTGACCATCAAAGCAAAATAGAAACCTTTCAATACATCACAGCAAAGGCCAGTGCACAAGGCTGCCACCAATGTGGGGTACGGGGGAGGGTGATCATTGAAGCAATCACTTGATGCTACAATGCAGACAAAAAAAATCTTAATTTTCACGTGAGAAGAGAGTAAACAGACAGCTAAACGTCGTCAGGAAAAAAAAGTACCATATCTTTAAAAATGATTCAACCATAACAGTAAACACAGAAGAATGATTTGCATTTACATCCATTACAAAACACTTTATATGAATTTTGCTTCTTGTAAATATTCAAAAAAAAAGGTTGCTTCTTGTAGTCCCTTCTATCTTTAAATATTTAACATTCATACACCCACCCTTATCCAGCATAAAGTTTTCTATAGTTTAAATCACAAGTAAACAGATTAGGGTCACTAAATCTGAAGTTCTGAACCAAGTATTCCCTAAACGAAGACAACTCTACTAGTTAATGGTTTTACTAAACTGAAGACAACTCTACTAGTTAAAGGTGATGACAGGTATATGCATACAAGAAAAACATTAGAAGGACATACAAGAAAAAGACTAATATGGAGAGTATTCAGTATTCACATAGATATGGACCTTATGGAGGGTATACCTAGAAGTCACCCAATTGAGAAGTCACTTTATAACATACACTCTGTGCATAACACAGGTCCAAATCGCAACTTACCTGCTTTGTGAGAAATTCGATTGTCAGCTGAATGAATGATTTACCAAGATCATTTTTATCAACACCAATCTGGGAAAAGTGACAAAAAATCAACAGTTTTTACACTAAAATGATAAAAAGAAATGCTAACCACATTCATTTTACATTAAGAAGGGTCATCTCAATAAAAAAAATTCAGTATAGATGGTATTATAATGTATGCACTACTCAATGAAGGTCGGTGTTAACATAAGCAAAAGAGTATATTTATTTTACCAGCCGAGCTCGCAATGTCCGAATACGAACAACAGGTTGAACCAATTCCCAGTACACAGAGCTCCATATAGATTCTCTTCGTTTCAGATCATTTTTTAGATTCTACAAATGTACGAAACATGTATTATATATGAAATGCAAAATTAGAAGATCATTTTCTAGAAGCACAAATAGTCATGTCTTGTAAATTGGGAAAATATCTCACAGAGAACATATTTTCTGTAACGAGCTTCCTAAGTGATGCCTTATCCCCATTTGCTAATAGAATATTAACCTGCGAAAAAACGGAAAATGACATATTTAACAAATAGCAGGAAACACAATTTGGAAACTCAACATGACTTGGAAATTTTGAAAAAATAAATGGTATTATTACATGTATATTAAAGGGAAATTAGAAATAGCAACTATAGAACAAAAGTTCGGAAAATTGGGATCTATCTTAGGATGAAACATAAATCAGTAGCCTGAGGAGATGGTTGGATATGAGTAGAAAGTATAACAGGAGGGACAAACACATCCACAAAGATTAGGGGTGTAAAACTAGCCAATGTTCACAAGTTGGCCCAAAAGGTCTTATTCAGTTTGGCTCATTGATAACAAACCAGGCCACAAGCCTGGGACTAGGCTTGTTTAGCCAAAAAAGGCATGGATGAGCATTGTGTACCTCAACATATTCAGGGCTTGTTTTTAGTTTGACATTTTTCTTTTGAGGTCTCATTAAATATTTAAGCCTTTTATTATCATTCACATTTTTCTTCCTCGCTCGATTCCAAACCTTAACTGGCAAGTGGGACACACGCCAAGGTGGCTCAGTGGTATGGTGGCTTGTTGAGAGGCCCCCATTGGAGAAATCTCAGGTTTTTACCCTAGGGAACATGAAAGGACAAGGAAAATAACCAGTGGGTGTGCCATGCCTGCACGTGAGCCCCCTGTTTGGAGCTTGCACTCATTATCCAATTGTGGTGGTGGGTTTCTAAAACATTCAAAAGATACTAGCAAGTGGAAACCAGGAGAAATGATCAGCCACCATTGTTCGTCACTAGCCACCACTGCCCAACTTCCATAGTTGTCCGCTACACATAAAAAACCACCATCCACTGTTGTCCAATGCTGCCCTTTATATTCATTCCATATCCATGTTCATTTCTTAGAATACGAACACAAATTATTCCTATCCGCAAAACATTTATATCCAGATACTTAAAATGGATGCACATATCTGATAAGGATGTTGTTTCTCAAAACAAACTGAACCATTAGTATTGAAACCAAACCATTAACTCCAGTTGAAACATTGTTTCTTTGTTTACAATAGCAAAGCATAAAAAAGGAAGTATACAACATTAAATATGACCATAGAAGATGAAAACTGCAAAAAACTTCACCTTTTATGTCCTTGCAAACATGTGATCTCAAAAAATATTTGAAATAACTCATTAGCGGTTCACTAGAAACATAAGAAAAACTAATAAATCATGGTAATATTTCTACATTGTATTATGGTTGGGTTCCTTAAAACAACATGCAAATCAAAAGAAAACTTCCATAATCAGCTTCAAGAATTTGCTAGAAAAAAAACAAACCAAACATCAAAGTCATACAGAACAAACTTGCCTCAGTGTATAATGCTATGGCCTCCTGATAGAATAGTTTTTTTGAGTATCCTCCTTTTTTCCTCAACTGAGCAATTGCATAAGCATTTTTGAGCTGCAGAAGGATGGTAAAAAAAATCCACAAGGTGATGTCAGTCACCACTAGCGACTTGATCAAATAGCAAGGTAACCACATTAACGTACGTGGTAAAACAAAGAAATATCTTCTGCTGCACTGCACTACAATAACTAGTACCAAACTAACCAAATTATGCCCACAATTTAGATCAGGAGTATGCCAGCATAAATTTGAGTGGCTCAACCACATGATCCATGTCTAGTCATCATATTTTACTCTATTAATATGACATCAGCATTGTGAATACTCTCTGGAACAAACAATTTGGAGAGAAAAGATATGACGGCGACAAACATTCAACTCTTAGTTAATGAATTGAGAAAAGTAGGAAAAACCATGTGTCAAGCAAAGAGACCAGAACAAAAGGGAAGAAAATAACCACATAGTTCACATCATTACTGAAAAATAGGTGTCTCAACCCAATAATAGGGTTGGCTAGACTACTGTCACCAGGGTTCAGGTGTCGACTGTTTAATATCATTTCAAAAGAAAACAATCAACTCCTTGAACAAGAAGAAATAAGTAAAGAAATGGTGAAACAAAACAAGAATAAGAAATACCTCCATAATAACATCCTCCTTTGTTCTTCTCCAGCCACTAGGTGTGAACCATCTGTCAACAAAAGTAACAAATACCCAAATGTTATTAAATCTATGAAACTGACCATAAGAAGATATCAAGTCTATGAGACCAAATGCAACTACAGAACCATAATTCACCAACTTATTTGGTTCTAAGTTCTAACAAACGTAATAAAGAAGGTGATAGATAAGAGGCATATGTGCTTGGACAAACAGCATATAGACAAGAAAAATTATGTTGACACTGATAAATAATCCACAGTTTCCCAGACATAAAAGTCTATCATTTTTGAGATCTCGGTATAGTATCAATTGTTCCTTTTTCTTTATTCGTTCTTTTCACAAGTTATCTATCACGTTATAATAACCACTGTTACAAAAAATGGAAAGAGCGGCCATTTAAATGCCATTTAAACATTTTTTTTTCCTCTTTTTCATAAGATTGTATGCCCATTTTTCGATACTATGGTAAGTACTTGTCATCATTTATATAAATGATCATCTACATACTTGGTTGCTTACTTATGCTTTTGACTTATTAAGTTATTTAATTTACGTTTTTTATTATATTACTTGTGGTTGAATGATAATTACACATTTTCAAGTTATTGTTAGAATAAATTGATCCTTATATGAATCCTTGTTTGAACCTTTTATCCATTTATCTTTGTGTTGTTTGTTTATCATTGTGTTTTCCTATACATATATATATATATATATATATATATGAATCTATTATTCCTTTTCTTTCTACATGATATCAAGAACACAAGCCTAATAAAGAACAACTTAACCCTAAACTCAACCGTCGTCACCCACCATCGACCACCCCACTACAAGGCCACTCCATCGTCTCTTGCCACCCGATCACCGGTTCTTGCCCACAGAGGACCAACTAGCTATTGTTCCCACTGATTGTGTAAGCTACTTGTATTTTTCCTCTAAATCTGTTCCCAAGAATTACATAGAAACTATGACAATACCACATTGAAAAGCAACTATAGATAAGAAGATGCAGGCACTACTATCATGGAACACTTAGGAGTTGATTACTTCTCTAGCTGATGCTGCAGTTGTTGGATGTCAATGGGTCTATACCATCAAATACAAACCAGACAACTCTCTTGATAGATACAAAGCATGTCTGCTTGTAAATGGATTCACGTAGACTTAGTGTCAACTATGTTAAAACTATTTCTCTTGTGGCAAGATTGAACTCAATCCGAGTCTTACTATCTCTATCAATCAAGCAAGGAAGCTACATCAGCTCGATGTCAAAAATGGATTTTTATATGGTAAGACTTATAGAATAACTTTCAGAATATGCTGCTCAAAGGAAGAACAAGGTCTACCACCTCAAGAAAACTATCTATGGTCTAAAACAAAGTCCTAAAGCATAGTTTAAAAAAATTAACAAGATTGTCATAGGAACTGTATTTCAACGTTGTGCAGTAAATCACTCAATATTTATCCAACAAAATAACAGCGATTGTGTGATACTTACAGTATATGTTGATGACATCCTTCTAATAGATAGTAACACTGATGGGATTATTGAGATTTAAGAATATCTTAGGAGACACGTTGTCACCAAATATATGGAAAGGCCTTAATACTTCCTTAGAATAGAATTTACTTATAACATTGATAAAATGGTTTTGTCTCAAAAGAAGTATGCTTTTGATCTACTCCAGGAGTCCAAACTTTTAGGCTACAAGCCCGAGAGCACTTCAATTGACTAGAGTCATGAGTTTTGGGATAGCACTTATGAGCTATTTGAGGATGTAAGGCGGTACAAACGAATGATCAAAAAACTAATCTACTTGAGCATTACACGTCAACACATCTCTTACGTTGTTGGATTGTTGAGTCAATTTATGTATGAACCAAGATTGGTTCAGTGAAAGGAACTTTACACATGTTGACTTATATAAAAAATGCACCAGATAAAGGCCTAATCTACTAGAGACATGAACACCTCTATGTTGAGGCTTACTTAGATTCAAGCTATGCAAGAGACAATGGGGATCAAAAATCCATTTCTAACTACTATACTTACATTGGAGGAAACCTCGTAAGCAACAGACTAAATGTGGTGTTTAAATCAAGTGCAAAAGCTGAATGTAGGTCTACGACACAAACAGTATGTAAGATGACATAGCTTAAGTATTTATTAATCGGGTTGCATTTCACAGTGCAACTTCTTATGCCTATGCATTGTGACAACCAAACTGCCATATTCATTGCAATAATATTGCCTTTCATGAGAGAACAAAACATATTGAAATGGACTATCACTATGTTTGAAATACAATGATGAGTGGATCATCTCTACTTCTTATATACCGTCGTTCGATCAACTCAATGATATTTTCACTAAGGATTTATCTCTACGGACCTTTAAGTCATTATGTAATAAGTTGAATATGTTAGATATTTATACTTCAACTTGAGGGAGAGTGTTAAAATAGATGAATATTTATATGTATCATTGTTTTATCCTTTTATCTTTACATTATCCGTTTATCTTTATACTCTCCTATAAATATAAGAAATAACCTTTAGTACAATATAATCAAGCTATTATTCCTTTTCTTTCTATAATTATGTTTTTTGAGTTAATTTACTTGTGTTTGAATGACTCATATTAAGTAGAAAGAGAATCATATATTACTTAACCATAACAAAAAATTACAATCTTCTATATATAAAAGAACACACACTTAATCTATAAGAAACTTAATGAATATATGACACAAAAATCCATATAATAATCCATTTACTCTAACATTCTTCCTTAAGTTAGAACATAATATGCATAGCTTGTTATATAGTAATTCTTTGTATCATTGACAAAGAATTACATAACCTAAAAGAAATGAAAGTAGGAATAGTAGTAGTAGTAGTAGATGTTGTAGCAGTAGTAACAACAACTAGCAAATAGACAACAACCAAAACCAATCATGTTGGTCATAAGACAAGTAAAAAGACAACAACTATAGTCAATTACATCGTTGCCTTCTTCTTCTTTTTCTGGTCCATGTTGCCTTCTAAGATGAAAGGGTACACCGCCCACCCATACAGCCACTACCAGCACCAGCACTATCATCACAGTTCTTTCGTCAGTTGATCAACCTCCTTTTTCTCACAACTAGCCCACAGGTAGTCTCCTCCTTCCTCCTTTCTTGTTGATCGACAGCTACAGGCCTTCTAGGCCGTCTGATGGTGGGTCATGCTTCATTTGGTAGCTGTGCAAATCCCGAATGATCCCCCAATCTTCGTATCGGATGTTCCCGTTGAGTGTCACGCAATGCAGAGCATGATCAAGATGCAATTCTTCTCAACGATGAGGTCTCGAAGCTTCCTATTGCACTTCTCCACTGCCTTTAGGTACATAACGTCGATAATCGAGTAGCACTTCCCCATCTCCACAACACGATTAGATTCTTCTCCCTTGGAAACCCTAGAAAAAAAGAACAAGCATGTGGTGACGAAGTAGCCTAGATCTAGGCTCGACAGTGGTAGGATTGGTTAGATCTAGGTCTCACGGTGACAGATCTGCGTCTCACGGTGACAGATCTGCCTTTAGACAGAAAAGAAAGATGAGAAAGGAAGAGGTTTTTCGCATGAGACTGCCATCGTCGACGGTAGTGCAATGACAACGATGACTGATGCTTTCCCTTTTCTTGTTGCTAAACCTTGTGTTATGATACCATGTTAAATGGAAAGAGAATCATGTATTACTTAATCATAACAAAAATTCAAATCTCCTATATACTTAAGTTATAAGAAACTTAATAAATGAATAAAATGTAAATCTTGATATGAAATAGTTCAATGGTTTTAAAGACTAAGCCTTCGTGACTTTGCGAAATCACCAACCATATAACCTATGTTCATGTGGTGAGACTAATAAAATAAAAATCGTAGAGTTAGACGAACCTTTTCCAAAAGGGAATGGGAACCTGAGGCTTATAAGGCTCAAAGATAAATCCCGGACTCAACATGGTTACCTTCAGAGCTCCCTGTGGAACGAAAACCAGAACTTTGTTAGGCATCTAGATAGAGAAGTGGTGAAAGTTAAATCTTCTGCCTAAAAAGAAGACGTGCTCATTAATTCCAAAAATAAATATTTTTATTCCTATACTTGCAGTAATTTGCCAAAGTTAACAAAAAAAGGAAAAAAAGGACATTAGTTTAATCATAGAAGAGTGAAACTACAAAGGTAAATGAAGATACGACAGCACGGATTCACATATACATGTTATTCATCCTATTCCTATTATACAGAACGAATAGATAACTAGAGTGCAGCTTTTAGGTTTGTTAGAGTTGTAGTTTATATTATATTTCCTTAATATATAGGTTAATAGGTAACTGGATATCCATTTAGTGTATGAATCTCTACCCATCCTATATATATATATGTACTCTTCTCTTCTTTGACAATAATAATAGATTATTTTTGTCCTAACAACATAGTATCAAGAGCTCAAGATTTTTTAACCTAAAAAAAAAAAGGGACAGCAGCCACCACTAGCCACCGTCAAGGCTCTCTGCCGTCCTACCACCGCCTCCCGCCAGTTCCTCCCCTCCCGTCGGTCAGCCAGTAGGCCAACGCAGCCTCCCAGCCACTCCCTTCACACCAGCATCCCCCTCCAGCCTCTTTTACCTGTAGTTTTCTTCTCTCTGTTGCCGACTACCACTCCAACAGCCACTAAGGGCACCGGCGGTCCCATCTTCTTGCCGAAAATGACTATTCAGCCCTGGTATGTCTTCCATCCAGTAGGTAAGCCATGTGTTAGGCCCCTTAGTCTCCTATTTTCGTTGTTCGTGGGTGGATACGTGATATCCACTGGTGTTTAAGCCTTCGGATTGCGTGGTGGTGTTCCCGGTAGGCAGTTGCTACGTGTTTTCTCGAGGATAATCATCTATTTAGCCTTTTTCCTCCATGTTTCTGTAAATTCAGACCCTATATTATTCTATTATTATGGCTACTCATGAATCCCTTGTCAAGAATCTCAGTGGAACATCTGAAAAATTGAACGGTAAGAACCATTTACTCTAGTCACAAAGTTTTGAGACGTTTATTATTGTACATAGAAAACTCAATCATCTCACTAAATCGCCCCCAAATAGCAAGGATGCTACATATGATGATTAATTCGTTGATGATGCAGCTATTGTCTCTTGGATGGTAAACAACATGGAGCCTTCTGTAGTTAGAGGAGTTATGATGTTGAGATCAGCCAAGAAGATATGGGAAACTCTTCGTCTCACCTACGGTCATGAGAAGAACATATCCAGAGTTTTTGAGGTATATGAGCAACTCTTCACTCTTCGTCAGGAAGATCGTTCTGTTCCAGAGCACTTTATATTGTTGCGTTATTTACTGGATGAGCTTGAAGTACATTAACCCTTGATGGCTGATATTACACAGATGAGACAGTATCAGAAAGAACTAACTATGGCCATTTATCTTTTCAACCTATCTCCTGAGCTCAACTCTCAAATCAGAGGACAGATTCTAAGAACTGACATTGTACCAAAATTGTAGACCACTTTTGCACGTATTCTACGTATCTCCACAGCCACTCCTTCAGTTTCTGATCAGTCTGCCATGACAGCTACACGTGGTCGTGGACGTGGTGGCACTTGTGGAAGGAGTCGTGGTCGCAGACACATTGGAGGACGTTGTCGTTGTACTCATTGTGGCAGGGCTGCTCACCGGATTGAGAGGTATTAGGATTTACATGAACAGCCCAATTCTTCTTCATCTGCACATGTTACTACTGAATCTCCACCAGTCACTTCCACCAATAAGGAGCCGACAGTTACTATCTCACAGGCTGAGTATGACAAGCTCCTACAGCTAAAGATCACTGATTCCACCGCCACTGCCTCTTACTCTACTTCCACATATACTAGTGCTTTCCTGACTTCCAGGAATCCCTCCTGGATAATTGATTCTGATGCCTCCTCCCACACATCAGGTACAAAAAACTTATCTATTCGTTTGTCACAGTTGTCTGATATTCGATCTGTGGCTATTGTTGATGGTCGATTTTGTCCTGTTTCTGGAGAAGGAGTTGTGCACGCTTCTTCCCAGATCTCTCTTGATAAAGTCTTATATGTGCCTGACTTTCCTGTCAATCTTCTATCTATTAGTGCTATTACGAAACAACTTTGTTGTTGTGTAACCATTTTTCCTTTTCACTACACTTCAA
The DNA here is from genome assembly GCA_024699735.1 of Posidonia australis. NCBI lineage: Eukaryota > Viridiplantae > Streptophyta > Magnoliopsida > Alismatales > Posidoniaceae > Posidonia > Posidonia australis. The sequence continues at coordinate 11,703 of JAMKQA010069768.1, read as the reverse complement.
GATTTACGGACGGGGAGGAGGATTGGTTTGGATCATTAGCGTGGAAATGGTGTGTACCTGCTGGTCAATGATGAAATACCTCAAGGATTAGTGTTTGTAGCTTCTACCTCAGAACTATCTTCGCTGTGGCACTACCGGTTGGGTCATCCATCTCACCAGAAGTTACAACAGGCTTTACTATGGATGATTGTTTCTCCTTTTGAGTGTGAGTCATGTCAGTTAGGAAAACATACACATGCTTCCTTTCATCAGTTACGTCTTTAGTCCAAATTTATTTGAGTTAATGCATAGTAACATCTAGGATTCCGCCAGAGTCTCGTCTGTTTCTTGTTATCGTTACTACATTGTTTTTATTGATGATTTTTCTAGAAGGTCTTAGGTATATTTGTTGAAAGATCATGGTCATATTTATAATGTACTCAAAGTTTTTCTTTCTGAAATAAAAAATCAATTTAGGGTTACTCCCAAGTGTTTGTGTACTGATAATGCATTGGAATTTGTTCAAAATAAGATTGAATCGTATTATGCATCTTTAGACATCACACATCAAATCACTTGTCCACACACCTTCCAACAGAATAGGGTGGTAGAACGAAAGCACAGACAAATTCTTGATGTTGCTTGTACTATTATGTTACATAAAAAAGTTCCAAAATACCTGTGGTCTGATTTTGTTCTTACTGTCACCTATCTTGTCAATAGGATGCCTTCTACCCCTCTAAGGGGCGAGATCCCTCTTCGACGTCTTCGAAAAGATGCCACGTTGAATTCCTTGACCCCTCGGATATTTGGGTGCGTAGCCTTTGTCCAGGATCTCTCACCAAACTTTGATAAACTTTCTCCAAGAACCATCAAATGTGTGTTTGTGGGGTATTCCAAGACTCAACACTGATACTGATGTTTTCATCCACCATCCGGTCGTTACTTTGTGTCTGCAAATGTCACCTTCTTCGAGTCCACAGGATACTTTAGTAATTCGAGTGTCTCAAAGGAGCCAGTAGTTGAGTCTGTTCCTCTTCCACTTGTTGAATCTGGTATTGACACAATAGATCTACCTCATCCCTTATAGGTATAACAATGACAGAAGAGACCACCAGCTCCACCAGCAGTAGAACCAGCTTCCTCCTCGAATGCAGATTCGCCTCCAAATGATCATCATCTTCCTATAGCTCTTCAGAAAGGTAGTCGTTCTTCTACCTCTTATCCAATCTCTAATTTTATTTCTTATGACTGTCTTTCTCCTACTTTCCGTGCCTTTACTGTGTCTCTTTCCTCTGAATCTATTCCCAGGGATCACAAAGAAGCACTTTTACTTCCCTACTAGAAGGCAATAATGGACGAAGAGGTAGCTGCCTTGATAGCTTGTGGAACATGGGAGTTAGTGACCCATCCTATTGAAGCCCAAGTAGTCACCTATCACTAGGTTAATACTGTCAAATACAAAATAGATGGTATAGTTGATCGCTACAAAACCAGATTGGTAACTCAAGAATTCACTTAAATGTATGGTATTGTTATGATCAGACTTTTTCTCCAGTTGCTCGTCTCAATTCTATCAGGGTTATTCTCTCTGTGGCTATCAATTACTCATGGAATGTTTGTCAACTTGATGTGAAAAATACCTTCTTGTATGAAGATCTCACAGAGACGGTTCTTATGGAGTAACCTCCCAGGTATGTTGCTCAAGGGAAGAACAGGATATGCAAGCTCAATAATGCAATTTATGGCCTAAAACAGAGTCCGAGAGCGTGGTTCGAAAAATTCAGCAAAGTAGTGATGGATGGAATTTTTCAAAAGTGTGCTGTGGATCACTATGTCTTTTACAAGAAAACTAATCAGGAATGTGAGTTGCTTGTGGTATGTGTGGATAATATTCTGATAACTGACAGTAACCAAGGAGGAATAAAAGAAGTCAAAGAGCATCTTGTATCTCATTTTGTCACTAAAAACTTGGAAAAACCAATATACTTTCTTAGTATTGAGTTCACTTATGCCAATGAAAAGATGATGTTATCCCAAACAAAATATGTACTTGATCTTCTTGAAGAAACAAGACTCTTAGGTTGCAAACTAGAAAGTACACCTATTGAATAGTCACCACCTTTTTGGGATACTAGCTCTAAATTGTTGAATGACCCTGGTCAATACAGGAGGCTGATTGAAAAACTCATTTATTTGACAGTGACTCGGCCAGATATCTCTTATGCTATTAGCTTATTGAATCAGTTTATACATGAGCCCAAAAAGATACACTGGGTTGGAACTATGTGGGTTCTTTCTTACGTGAAAAGTGTTCCAGGAAGAGGTCTGATTTGTCAGAAGAATAGTCATGTGAATGTTATGGTATATTTGGATTCGGGATATGCAAGAGACCGAAGGGATAGGAAGTCTACATCTGGCTTTTGTACTTATGTAGGAGGCAACCTAGTTACATGACGCAGCAAGAAACAGAATGTGATGTCACGCTCTAACGCTGAAACAAAGTATAGATCTATGGCTCAGACTGCATGTGAAATGGTGTGGATCAAGTTCTTGCTGTCAGAGCTCGATTTGTTATCTGAGATGCCTATGCCAATGTTGTGTAATAATCAAACTGCAATCTTCATTGTCAACAATCCTACTTTCTATGAGCACACCAAGCATATTGAGGTCAACTGCCATTACATTCGAGATATGGTGATGAAAGGAGTTATATCGACTCCACATACTCATTCATTTGAACAGTTGACTGACATTTTTACTAAGAGTCTTGGTATTGAGGTGTTTAAGTCTCCTTGTATCAAGCTGGGTCTACTTGATATATATGTTCCAACTTGAGGAGGAGTATTAGAGTTCTAGTTTATATTATGTTTCCTTAGCATATAGATTAATGGATAACTGGATATCCATTTAATGTATGGTTCTCTACCTATCCTATATATATGTACTCTTCTCTTCTTTGACAATAATAACAGATTATCTTTACCCTAATAACAAGGTTCTAATAGTTACCAAGCCTTATGTATTAATGGAGAATTGCTCTAAATAATTCAAAAATAAATCGAAAATCCAATAAACGTTTGCACGGACATTTACTGAAGAAAGAGTTGGAAAATAGGGAATTTTCAGACGTCTGCTGATCCGTTTCTTAAAACAATATTTGAACGGACATCCACTACAACGTAATTCTAGTTGCTTTTTCAAATTTGAAAGATTTTAATCACAATAGTTGTTTTCTTTATATACTAATCATGAAATTTATTCCATTTAAATTTAAAGGAGAGATACTTGCATTATCTCGTCTAGTTATAAAGAGAGATAATCTCATCTCTCTCTATATATGAGATATCATAATAGAAAAACAGAATTGTGTGTAAAAGTCTTTAGTGCATTACTACGTAAATCTGTATCATTTCAAAGAACAAAAAAAAGGATATTGTATGACTTCTCAAAGGACAAAAAGGAAGTTGATCGTATACTTTGAGAAGATCGAAGTTTGATTCTATTGTTTATCTATGATGAGTGAACTCATTGTAACAATAGCATGAGGATGCTAAGATAGAACATTGTCAAATTTGAGAAGTTTAATGAACTTATTTACAACATATGAAGACACAAATTGTTATTTGTGCATAAAAACATACGTGTGAGAGAAATCTCGTTTCTTATAGATTGTCAAGACATAGACATCATGTCATAATTCTCGAGAAGAGAATTATAAATTTATGCTCTAAGATAGAAATCACGTGGATATATTTTCCTTTCCTATTTTGTGAATGAACCACATATTTTGATTTTGAATTGAAATTCAAATTATATAAGGAATAATATGTTATATAGTATATATTTTATTATCTTTCATATTTTGTAGGTATGGGACACGAGAATTTTGAATTTTAAACTATTAGTAGTAGTTAAATGATTCTCTCTTATATATAAATATATGATATATGAATATCCATGTACTGAACATAAGAAATCAAAACCCTAACCGTCTTCCCTCTCCTCACCTTTAACCGGCAATGACTAGGCTCTATTTTCGATCAAGCCGCAACCACTCCAACCGTCTCTACGATCCTCCACCACCTCTCCAACCACCTTCCGCCCCATTGGTAGTTCTCCTTCTCCTCTTCCGTTGACAGCCTCCTTCTCCTTTTTGCAACTAACAACCTCAACAGCCTGGTCGTCGATGCTTATGCAATGATACAGGCTGGTTGTGTTTTCCTCCTTCAGGTTTTTATATCTAGGGTTCTCTATATGCCTCTATTTACCCTATATCTATATATGCTACCTTAGCAACAGGTTTCTGCATACATTATTGGTGTTTTCTCCTCAAGGTTGCAGGCTTTTGGCCTTCTGCTTCAATTAAACCCTTTTTTTTTTTTGCCCTTATAACTTTTTCTCGTAAGATGTTGATGAAAAATCTCTTTGAAGCATCCATTAAACTCAATGCTAAAAATTATTTACTATGATCTAAGACGATTGAATCCTTTATTGGTACACATTAGAAGACAAGCCACCTTACCATCGAGCCTTCAGATGCCAAGGGTGCTACCTATGACGACTGATTTGTTGATGATTGTGCCATCATATCCTGACTTGTTAGTAGTATGAAAGAAGATATTTCTCGAGGAATTATGATGTTGCATTCGGCCAAGAAGATGTGGAATACCTTGCATAGCACATTTGACCACGAAAAAAATATTACACGCACATATGAGAAATATGAGAAGTGTTCTGTTTAAGAGTTCTACAATTCTCTCAGGAGCCTGCTAAATGAATTGGAAGCTTATTAACCAATTGTTCCTGACATATCTAAGATGTGACAATATCGAAAGGAGCGTACAGTAGCTATTTTCTATCCGAACTTTACCCCACCTTGACTTCTCAAATTCATGGTACAATCCTAGGTGTAGATACACTTTTTTCCCTTTTGCCTACCTTTTCAAGGGCACTACGCATCTTAACAACCACTCCTATTTCTATCCTGATTAGTCAACTTTGGCTACCTCTACCAAGTGGTCATAGACATAGGTGTGGCAAATCCTTCGGTGGACGTGTCCTTCGAAAGTGTAATCACTGTTACAAAACTAATCATAAATTGGATCGTTGTTAGAACAAGTTTGACAGACTTCTCTGAACTCAACATGTTACAAAGACTTCCTTTGATAGCACCTCCAGTTAGATGGTGACTATCTCTCATTATGACAGCTCCAAGACAATTACTCCACTGCCACTACTGCTCATGTATCCACCTCAGATATGACTACCTTATTAACTTCTAATGATAACTTTTAGATTATCGACTATGGGACATCCTCCCATATGCCAGGTATTTACAAACTTTCACTCGCCTTTCTTCGTTATCTAATATTAAATCTATTTCTATTGCTAATAATCGCCAATGTTCAATCTCTGGGAAAGATATGGTTCATTCCACCTCCCACATTATCCTCGACAAAATCCTTTATATACCTGATTTTTTAGTTAATCTTCTTTCTATTAACGCTATTGCTCAACAATTTCATTACTCAATAACGTTTTACCCTTGTCAACTTTGCAGGACCTTCAGACGAAAAGAGGATTAGTTTGAACCGTGTGTATGGTTGCGATGTCTACATGCTGGTTCACGATGATATATCAAGTGGATTGGCATCTGTCACTACTATTCCTGAGTCTTCATTATTGTAACACTGTAGACTGGGTCATCCATCCCTTAAAGCTCTTCAACAGTCATTTCGTTGGATTAAGGTCGAGTCTTTTGTCTATGAATCCTGTCAATTAGGAAAGCATGATTGTGCTTCCTATAAGTGGTTTAGTTTGTCTCATAGTCAGAATCTTTTTGATCTAATTCATTATAATATTTGAGGATGTACAGGTAGTTAGTCAGGTTATTGGTACTACATTATTTTTGTTAATTATTATTCTAGAGTCTTGCATGTACCTTCTAAAAGATAAAAAGCATGTATTTGACATTATTTAAAAAAAAATATTGAAATATTTTTTTTTCTATTACTGCTAAGATTTTTCGTACTGACAATGTTTTGAAATTTGTTCAAAATGATGTCCAAAAATATTGTACCTCTTTAAGAATTTTTCATTAGACCTCATATCTTTATACTTCTCAACAAAATGGGATGGTTGAAAGAAAACATCCTCATACTTGATGTTGTCCGTACTATTTTGTTGCAAATAAATGATTTGTTCTCACTGCTTTATACCTCATTAATAAAATGTCCTTTGTATCTCTTAGTGGCAAAATTCCTGTACAACGTCTGTGTCCAGATAAAGAGTTATTCAATCTTTCATCAAAAGTATTTGATTGTGTTGCATACGTCCAAGCTGCCTAAATAAGTTAGACTCTTGTTCGATTTGATGTGTCTTTGTGGATTATTCCAAAATCCAAAAGGATTACCGTTGTTATCATTCTGTCAGTCATCGCTATTTTGTATCTGTCAATGTTACTTTTTAGGCGTCTAAATCTTATTTTAATTTCTTTGTATCTCGTACCACATCTGCCTTTACACCTACTCCTCAACCAATTGAGATTGTACACACCAAAGAACCAATGTAAGAGCAAATGCCTCATCCATTGCAAATATATTATCAACGGCAACGTACACATCTACCTTCTCCGACTCAGTCTCTTCCCAATGCAAATCCTTTACCTACAGACCTGAATATACCCATTACTCTGCACAAAGGTATTTGTTTCCCTATTGTTCATCTTCTTTCCAATTTTATTACCTATGATTACTTTCACCCATCCTTTCGTCAATTTGCCTAATCTATTTTCTCAGAGTCTATGCCTAAGAGTTATCAAGAAGCACTTATCTTATCATATTGGAAGGTAGTTATAGACGAAGAAATGCAGGCTTTATAATCTTGTGACACATGGAATTTGATTGCTTAGCATAAAGGAACTACTATAGTTGACTGTTGGTGGGTATTTACAATCAAATATAAACCTGATGGATCAGTAGACAGATATAAGGCAGATGTGGTCTTTGCTCAAACTTATGGTATTGATTACGAAAAAACTTTTTTACTGATTGCTCAGTTTAACTTTATATGAGTGCTTCTATCTATTGCTATCAACAAGTCATGGGATCTACACTAACTTGATGTTAAAAATACTTTCCTGTATGAGGATTAGCAAAATAAGTCTACATAAAACAACCTCCTGGATATATTGCTCAGAGAGATAACAAGGTGTGTCTTATTAGGAAGGTTATATATGGTTTGAAGCAGAGTTCCAAGACTTGGCTCGACAAATTCAGCAAGGTGGTAATGCAATTTGACTTCAAAAGATGTGTTGTGGAACATTCGATATTCATTAGACATAATACTAATGAGTATGTATTGCTGATGGTATATGTTGATAATATTACCGTTTCAGGCAGTAACACTGTAAGCATTAGGGACACAAAAAAGTATCAACAGCAACATTTCACTACTAAACATATAGGTTGTCCTAAGTACTTTCTAGGAATTGAGTTTTACCTATGCCAAAGGAAAAATAGTATTGTCAGAAAGAAAATATACTTTAGATCTTCGTAAGGAGATAGGACTTACAAGATATAAGCTAGAAAGTACTCTAATTAATCAGGTTCAAGATTTCTAAGAGAAGTCTATAGACATTTATGAGGATATTGGGAGATATAAATGATTGATTAGGAAGTTAATTTACCTAACAATGACATGACCGATATTTTCTATATAATTGGACTTTTTAGTCAATTCATGCATAAACCTAAACAGATACATTAGTGCTTGCATACATTAAAGGCACAATTGGATATGGCCTGATCTATAAGAATAATGGTTATATAGATATTGAGGCTTATTTTGACTCTGATTATATAGGAGATCGAGATAATAGAAAATCAACATCAAGTTATTGTATTCATGTTGGTGGAAATCTAGTAATCTAAAGGAGTAAGAAGCAGAATATTGTTTCAAGGTCCAATGCAGAAGTTAAATACCGCTGTATGGCTCAAGCGACATGTGAAATGATCTGACTAAAGTCTCTACTATCTGAGCTTGGTTTCTTCGTGAAGACACTTATGTCTATGCATTGCGGCAATTGTTATTGCAAATAATCCGAACTTTTATGAACGCACTAAGCATATTGAGGTGAACTGCCACTACGTGTGTGATTTGGTTATGAAGGGAATTATATGCACACCTTATAATCAATCTACAGAATAGTTGACGGATGTCTATATAAAAGGATTACGTGTTGATAAGTAACAAGCTGTGCATTATTAATATCTATGCTCTAACTTAAGGGGAAGTGTTAATAATAGTTAAATGATGCTCTTATATATGGATATATGATTAATGAATATCTATGTAATAGAAAACCCTATCTATGTATAATACATGTGATTAATCAATTGAAACTTTCATTTCTCTCTTAATCCACAAAAACAATTCATGTTTTGGATGAATTTGAGTTTCATTTACATGGGTGGTTTCCTTTTATTTTAAATTTATAATGAGGGAAAAATAAGAACATGCTGCACGTGACTGCAAGATGTAATTCTATTGTATGCAAATGTTGTTAGATGAGACCTAACAATCTATCTGATAGATCATACAATTAGAGTCGGAATTGGGCAAGAGATTGAACGGGTCTTATTGGTAAGATTTAACTTTATATACACAGATATGAGAAATCAGTATGGAAACATGTAGAAAAGACCAATTCTCTATACAAGTGTCTAATCCTTTACAACTTCAAAAAGAAGATTGCAGATCCCTATTACAAGATAGAGATTGCAAAGCAGAACTAGGACTCCTTAGATAAGTAGTACAAGGATGATGAGACTTTAATTAAAATTCAAGGACTACAAGTTCAAAGAAAACAAGCCCATACTTTTATAAGTCAATGACTTGTTGCTGATCAGTAAGAAGATGATTGAAGATGAAATGCAACTTCCAAAGAGATATCTAGTTGGGTGCATATTGAATAAACTACCAACAGATTGAATCCACTTCAACACTGATACTTATCACAAGATGAACGTTCTGTTGCGATTCATTAGAATTGAGGATGAGGCGAAGCAAAGAGCAAAGCATGATATGATTGTCAAGTAGGTAACCATGGCTAATGTTGTTTCTTTTGTCGGATTTAAGGTGGAAGTAACCAAACCGTGGTGTTAAAGGCAAAAGTCTATGTTGAATAAAAAACAGAAGTCAAGCCTTCAAATTCTATTAATGAAATAAATTATGACTGGAGTGAATTATGACACCATAAACTTAGACATGTGCATTAGAAGAGAATTGAAAAAATGTTCAACCTCTGGTTTATTCCAAACTATGAAGGTAATACACACAAGAAATATGAGATTTATGCACAAGCGAAGATCGTTAGAAAATCCTTTAAAAGAATTTGTAGGAGTACAAAAATTCTAAAATTAATCCATTTTGATACATGTAATTTTAGAAGCTTCACCAACAGAAGTAGGATGAAGTATTTCCTTACCTTTATAGATGATTACTGTAGATATATCTTTATTTATTTATTGAAGTCAAAAAATGAAACTTTTGAAAAAAGATAAATAAGAAAGAACCTAAAAAGACTAAAAAGTGACAACCATTCCAAGGAACTCGTAGCATTCTACATGGAACATAGAATCGAAAATGAAGCCACAACTCCATATTGTCCATAGTCGAATAGCATAGCACAAAGGAAGAATAGGATATTAACTGAGATGGTCAATTCTAAATTAATGACAGCCAGACTGTCGGACTACTACTAAGATGAAGCAATTATCTCAACAAGCTATATTCCAAATAGAATACCTTTCTCCAAGATGAAAATGACACCACATAATCTTTGGTTCAAGATTCGACCTAGTTTAGGATCTATTGGAGTGGGAGGAGGGTTGTTTAACCTAGATTAGGCTACCAAACATAAAGATTGAAAAATTAGAAACTCATGCAACCAAAACGGTATTTCTAAGATATATTGAGAGCAGTGATGCTCAGATATTTCTAGATTTGAAAATGAATTCCATCATAAAAGCTCAATACGCAGAGTACTTTGAGGAGAAATTCATTAAACACAAGAGCATCATTTGCATGATTTTCTAAAAAATCTCTCTACGAGAAAGAATGAGAATCCAAGATTTAACAAGGAGTCAAAATCAAGAACTGAGGAAGTCATACCTGAGGTGGAGTCAATAACCAAGTGAGCAAGAAAGGAGAAAACCCTTAGACTTATTTTATCACTTATAGCATAGAAGATGATCCATAAAACTTCAATGAAGTAATGCAAACCAAAGATGTAGTATTATGGCTAGATGCAATCTAAGATAAGTACGACTTAATAATGGTTAACAGCATGTAAATGTTGGTAGATCTACTTCATGGTTCAAAACCAATTCAGAGCAAATGAATTTTCAAGAAAAAATGTCGACTAATGATTTAGTGGATAAGTAAAAGACTACACTAGTTGTTAAAGGAAGGCATCAATCATTTTGATACCTATTCTCCAATAACACATATTTCCACAATTCGTTTATTAATTGTAATGGTTGCAATACAGAAGATGATGATACATCATATAGATGTCAAAACTGCATTCTTAAATAAAGACTTAATTGAAAAAACATATATGATTCTACCTAAAAAGTTCGTAGTCAAGGGTATAACACAGAAGTTACATAAATTGATCAAATCTCTATATAGAATGAAGCAAGCTCTTAAAATGTGATATGAGGAATTTGATAAAGTGATCAAGTCAAATGACTACAAACTTAGTGACGCTAATAAGTGTGTTTACACAAATTTATTAATAGACAAGGAGTCATTATATCTCTTTATCTGGATGATATACTTAAAAGGTTGTGAAAGATACAAAGAAATTTCTTTCATCTAAGTTCAACATCAAGGACATGGAACTTGCAGATGTGATCATGGAGATCAAGATAATGAGGACTATAGAGGGATGTGCATTAACACAATCTTACTATACTGAGAATGTACTTACGAACATAGAATCAAAAATCGATGCGTGTCGACGATATTTCGCCGACACGTATCGGTGGCTGAAGAGAGGAAAATGACATATTAAGGTATGTCGCGACTTACCTCTTGTCGGTCGATATTTCGGCCCGTGTCGTAACATCCCTGTATGTCGGTGGATATTTGGTGTTTTTCGCCGATCAATTTCACGTGTCAACCGACACTTTTCGCCACTAGCCGACACAAACGACTGGACTTTAAAAGCATCGCATCACCTGGACAACGATGAAGCCATCTGCCCTTGCCTTGCCTGCCTCGTCCTTCTTCACCGTCCAGCGTCGTCCACGTTTGCCGTCCAACGTCGTCTCCCCCTCCTACGCCTTCCGCCCCGCACGATCTCGCCGCATCTGCCGCACGATCTCGCCTGCAACCAGGTGTCGCACGATCTCGCCTGCAACCAGGTGTCGCACGATCTCGCCGATCTCGCCCGCAGGTGTTTTTTTTTTTGTAAAGACGAGTACTGTGACTTTATTATTCAGATATATGAGATATATAACATTCTATTTTAAGATATGCATTCTGTTTAATAATAGTTATTAATTTGTTATTAAGTTATGTTATGTTAAAAAAATATTATGTTATGTTATGTTTTTAATTATTAAGTTTTTTGAATTATTATTATTCATTATCATGTGTCTAGTCATCACATGAGATATATCATATATGTCATGATAATATTATTATTAAATT
>JAMKQA010069767.1:0-25955 GCA_024699735.1 Posidonia australis | reverse complement strand
CGCTGGAGATGAAGGGGGCACCAGCTAGAATTATTTTTTACTCTTCCAAAGTTGTTTTTGGTTCAAGAATAAATGAGACAGTGGGCTTTTGCTGAGCCTAGGTTTTGGGCTTTTAGATTTTGGGTTTTTTTTGTTTTAGGTTAGGGTTTTTGTTTTAGGATTTTTATTATTTGTTTTGGTGATTTTAATTTAGTTTTTTTTTTGGGATTTTAATTTAGGTTTTGATTTTTATTATTTTAAGTTTAATTAATTAATTTTAAATTAGGGTTTTTTGGATTTTATCATTTTAGGTTTTTTTTGTGATTTTATTTAGGATTTAGGGTTTTAGTTTTAAGTTTGATTTGGGTTTTTTGGATTTTATTAGTTTAGGGTTTTTGTGATTTCAATTAGGATTTAGGGTTTTTCTGGATTTAAATGGATTAGGGTTTTATGTTTAAGTTTTAGCTTTGATTACTTTTAAAATTAGTTTTTACTTGATTTACTTGGGGTTTCAATTTAAATTTTGATTTAATTAATTTCTATTTGATCTAATTAAGGATTTGATTTAGATTTAGATTTAATTGTTTTTGCTTGATTTTTGTTTGGATTAGGGTTTTTTTAATTGAGTTTATTGAGTTTTAATTTATTAGGGTTTTTGTTGAATTAATTTGAGTTTTAAATGGTTTATATGTATTTTACTTGATTTTGATTTTAATTTGGGTTTTCACTTAATTAACTTGGACTTTAAATGGCTTGAATGGATTTTATTTAATTTTGGTTTTAATTAGGGTTTTCACTTAATTAACTTGGACTTTGAAAGTTTTGAATGGATTTTATTTGATTTTGGTTTTAATTAGGATTTTCACTTAATTAATTTAGATTTTAAATGGTTTAAATGGATTTTATTTGATTTTGGTTTTAATTAGGATTTTTACTTAATTAATTTTGGTTTTTTGATGATTTAAGTGAGTTTTGTTTGGTTTTGATTTTTAGTTATAGGTTTTTTGCTTAAATTAGGTCAGAGTATGCATGTATAGGCCTAAATGGGCTTGTGTGGACCTAAGTGGATTTGAATGGGTTTTGGTTGAGCTAGGGTTTAGGTGGAGTAAGGGTTTAGGTTTGTGGTCGTAACCAGAGCATCTTTCCAGAGGAGCATGCTGCCAAGTGATTGCAAAATCGGGGTGTCTACAGATGCCCCTCCTTGAGTGAGGTCAAGGGAATCAAGACCGATGCTCAGGATTGACAAGACACCTCGCCTGAGTCTATGGGAGAGTGGTACTTGTTGTGGGGTCGTGAGTCACTTATTCGGTGGATGCACCAAAAGTCATGACTAGTGGCCCATACATGATGTTGATACAAGAGTTGACCCTAATGTCGGGTGATGCATGATGCAGCTGATGCAAACGACGAGTGGGTAGCCTATTAGTCCATAGAGTAGAGTACGAGGGATTTCCCGACTCATGCCAAGGAATGCCTGGACAAGGCCATCAGGCTTGTCACATGACAAGGGAAACTTGGCAGATGACAGACCTCTCTGCCCAAAAGGATGCACGGCAAGATATTTGACTTTTCGACCGTGGGTTGACTGATGATAGATGTCAAACGAATAGTTTGGGATATCAGCCCGCTCCAAACAATGTGACGGTTGTCAACTGGATAGGTTGGGGTATTAGCTTACTGATGAGTTGACGGACTCATTATCGGATAGTTAGGGTTATCAATCCAAATGATAGTTTACTTAGTGGGTCCTACTCTAGACCCGAGGCCTATAAGAAGATGAAAATAAGACTTGTTCGACTTGAGCAAGTTCAACAGGGTAGATGGCACCGAGATCCATTCGACAGGAGCGAATCTAGGATGGGATCATCTAGACATTGCTTGAGGCCTAGAAGAAGATGGAAATGGGACTTGTTCGACATAAAGCAAGTCCAACAAAGTAAATGGCACCGAGATTCATTCGTTCGGAGTGAATCTGGGATGAGAACATCTAGACCTCGCTTGAGGCCTAAAAGAAGATGGAAATGGGACTTGTTCGACATAGAGCAAGTCCAACAAAATAGATGGTACCGAGATTCATCCGTCCAGAGCGAATATAGGATGAGAACATCTAGACATTGCTCGAGGCCTAGAAGAAAATGGAAGTGAGACTTGTTCATCATAAAGCAAGTACATCAGAGTAAATGGCACCAAGATTCATTCATTCGGAGCGAATCTGGGATGGGATCATTTAGACCTAGCTTGAGGCCTAGAAGAAGATGGAAATGGAACTTGTTCGACATAGGGCAAGTCCAACACAGTAAATGGAACTGAGATTCTTCTGTCCAGAGTGAATCTGGGATGGAATCATCTAGACCTTGTTCGAGGCCTCAAAGAGGAAGGAAATGGGACTTGTTCATCATAGAGCAAGTCCAACAAAGCAAATGACATCGAGATTCGTCCATCAGGAGCAAACTTGGGATGGGATCATTTAGACCTTGATCGAGGCCTATAAGAGGTTGGAAAAGGGATTTGTTAGACATAGAGCAAGTCCACAAAGTAAATGGCACCGAGATTTGTCCATCAAGAGTGAATCTGGGATGGGATCATCTAGACCTTGCTCAAGGCTTAGAATAGGATGGAAATGGGACTTGTTCATCATAAAGCAAGTCCAACATAGTAAATGGTACCGAGATTCGTCCGTCCGAAGCAAACCTTGGATGGGATACTCTAGAGCTTGCTCCAAGCCTAGAAAAGGATGGAAATGGGACTTGCTCGACATAGAGCAAGTCCATAGAGTAAATATCACCGACATTCATCCGTTCAGAGCGAATCTGGGATGGGATCATCTAGACCTTGCTAGAGGCCTAGAAGAGGATGGAAATGGGACTTGTTTGACATAGAGCAAGTCCACAGAGTAAATGGCGTCGAGATTCATCCATCAGGAGCAAATTTGAGATGGAAACATCTAGACCTTGCTCAAGGCCTAGAAGAAGATGGAGATGGGACTTGTTTGTCAAAGAACAAGTCCAACAAAGTAAATGGCATCGAGATTCGTCCATCTAGAGTAAAGTTGGGATGGGATCATCTAGTCCTTGCATGAAGCCTAGAAGAGGATGGAAATGGGACTTGTTCGACGTAGAGCAAGTCCACAGAGTATATGGCACCAAGATTCGTCCGTCTGGAGTGAATCTGAGATGGGATCATCTAGACATTGCTCGAGGCCTAGAAGAGGATGGGACTTGTTTGACATAGAGCAAGTCCATAGAGTAAATGGCATCGATATTCGTCCGTCTGGAGTGAATTTGAGATGGGAACATCTAGACCATGCTCGAGGCCTAGAAGAAGATGGAGATGGGACATGTTTGTCATAGAACAAGTCCAACAAAGTAAATGGCTCTAAGATTCATTCGTCTAGAGCGAATCTTGGATGGGAACATCTAGACCTTGCTTGAGGCCTAGAAGAAGATGGAGATGGGGCTTGTTCATCATAGAGTAAGTCCAACAAATTGAATGGCACCGAGATTCATCCATTTGGAGCGAATCTGGGATGGGATCATTTAGACCTTGCTCGAGGCCTAGAAGAGGATGGAAATGGGACTTGTTTGACATAGAGCAAATCCACAGAGTAAATGGCACTGAGATTCGTCCATCCGAAGCGAATCTAGGGTGGGATCATCTAGACCTTGCTCAAAGCCTAGAAGAGAATAGGACTTGTTTGAAATAGAGCAAGTCCATAGAGTAAATGGTATCGTGATTCGTCCGTCTGGAGCAAACCTAGGATGGGATCATCTAGACCTTGCTCGTGGCCTTGAAGAGGATGGAAATGGGACTTGTTCGTCATAGAGCAAGTCCAACAAAGCAAATGGTACTGAGATTTGTCCATCTAGAGCGAACCTAGGATGGGATCATCTAGACCTTGCTCGAGGCCTAGAATAGGGTGGAAATGGGACTTGTTCGACATAGAGCAAGTCCACAAAGAAAATGGCATCGAGATTCGTCCGTTTGAAGCGAATCTGGGATGGGATCATCTATACCTTGCTCTGGACTGAGAGGAGTCACAAGGAAAAGGAAAAAAGTACTGGTCCTAGGAATCAAGGAACCAGTGGCTCGGATCTCCTTCGGACTTAGTAGAGTCACGAGATAAAAAGAATAAAGTACTGGTCCTAGGATTCAAGGAACCAGTGACTCGGATCTCCTTCGGACTTAGTGGAGTCACGAGAAAGAAGGATAAAGGTTGGTCCTAAGATTCAAGGAGCCAGTGACTTGGATATCCTTCAAACTTAGAGGAGTCACGAGGAAAAAGGATAAATGCTCATCCTAAGACTCAAGGAACTAGTGACTCGGATCTCCTCCAGATTTAGAGGAGTCACTAGGAAAAAGGATAAATGTTGGTCCTAGGGCTCAAGGAACCAACGACTCAGATCTCCTCCGTACTTAAAGGAGTCGTGAGGGAGAAGGATAAATGCTAGTCCTAGGACTCAAGAAACCAGCGACTCGGATGTCCTCTAGACTTAGAGGAGTTAGGAGAAATAAGGATAAAAGATGGTCCTAGGACTCATGGAACTAGCGGCTCGGATCTCCTCGGCTTAGAGGAGTCATGAGGAAACGGGATAAAGGCTGGTTCTAGGACTCAAGGAACCAGTGACTCGGATCTCCTCTGGACTTAGAGGAGTCATGAGAAAAAAGGATAGAGGCTGGTCATAGGACTAAAGGAATCAGCGACTCAAACCTCCTCCGAACATAGAGGAGTTACGAGGAAAATGGATAAAGGCTGAAGGTTGGTCCTAGGACTCAAGGAACCAGTGGCTTGGATCTCCTCCGAACTTAGAAGAGTCACGAGGAAAAGTGATAAAGGCTGGTCCTAGGACTCAAGGAACCAACAACTCAAATCTCCGTCAGACTTAGAGGTGTCACGAGGAAAAAAGATAGAGGCTGGTCCTAAGACTCAAGGAACTAGCGACACGGACCTCCTCCGGACATAGAGGAGTCACTAGGGAAATGGATAAAGGCTGAGGGCTGGTCCTAGGAGTCAAGGAGCTAGCAACTCGGATCTCCTCCAGACTTAGAGGAATTACGAGAGAAAAGGATAACAGCTGGTCCTAGGACTCAAGAAGCCAGCATCTCGAATCTCCATCGAACTTAGAGGAGTCATGAGGCAAAAGGAAAAGGACAATCTACAACTTGCTTGCTAGCCAGGTGGTTTGTCTTGTCTATAGCTTGCCTGTTTCATTGTGTCATTACTCTGCTCATTCATTTGACGCTGTTGGTGCTGTAGGACAATGATGGTCGATCCGAGTAATCTGTTGCTCAGATTCTACACTGATACGTGGCACTTGGCTGGTTCTCGAGGGCATTGTTTCCTCCTCGAATAAGGTGGACTTGCTAGATAATTTCTAACAACTCTCTAGGCTCACTGTTGTGTTACTAAATGACTTCTGGGGAGTTTGACTTTGGCACTGGGTTATCGACTGTGTTCTCGCTTACTAACTTGGGGAGTATTGATATTCCAACTTTGCTCTAATCTCAACCGCATATGGTTGCTGTTACCCCCATTCTGCACTCGAGCTATGGAGCAGGTAACATGTTCTAGACGAAGATACTATCCAAAAAAAAAGGGTCAACCAAAAGGACAGCTGACATGCCCTTGGTTGACATGGAAGGTTATCACCATAAAGGCAACCCACATGTCCCTAGTGTACGATATCCTCTGCTAAGTTTTTGGCCAAAGAGCAGCTAACATGCCCTTGGTTTAGGATCCAACAAGACCTTGCAAAGTGGACAATTGATAATGCATGTAGGAATGATAGTGTCATGTTATATCACCCTTAGGGTTTGGAATGCTAATGATGCCTACTATGAAAAGAGGAGAAGACCTCGATTCACGAGACACTACCCAGACTTCTAGGCTGTTGGTGGCTCTCCAGAATGGATAATTTGGTAGGTTAGGCTCCGTGCCAAACTCTTGGGGACTTAAACCTACTTTTTTGACTTTTGGCTCATTTCTTTTCTCCCTCGTAGGCTTGTAGGCTCACTCTAACCCTTGCTTGGGGGTAATGGGCATTTGGATTTGGATGGGGCTGTTGTAATTGTATGCGAGGGGTGGCTAGTCCCTTTGGTCATTTGGATTCTTTAGATGCTTGCTTTGACTCATCCCCAAGGTAAGTGATAGGGGTAGAGTTGGCCTACTTGCCTCTCTCTTTTAGGATTGGCTTCTGTCTACGACTTCTGTCTCCTTATTTCTTTTGTGCCTTTGTGGATATGTTTATTTTTCTTTCGATTCACACTCATGCTCGCTCCTAACCTTTTATCTCCCTTGAAGGTGTAAGTTCCTATAGGAGTTTGGACATTTCGCCTAATGATGGCCGGATGGTGGCTTCCTCACTCACTAAAGTGTCTAGGTAGTATCAAACTGAAGAGGTATAGACCCTTCTCAAGTAGGCTAGCTATTTCGATTTTCATCATCAGGATATGATGTTGATGCATTTATGTATAAATGCATGCAATTATCGATATGCTTAAGTTATTGATGTGCATGAAAGCAAGTGTTGTGGATTATATGCGCATGGATTGCGTTTTTATTTTAGAAATATGTATGCATGATGGAGTGGTGGACGATGCATGATGTGTGAAAGGATACTTTGTAAGGCGAGGATACACGCCTTCCACTCATTGGTAGTACTTTAGATAACATGCATCGACTGGCTCAAATAGCTTGACGTTGTCCCTGTCTTCACGGATTGTTGCACCCCCCGAATTGACTTGCTTGATGATATAGGGTCCATGCTAATTAGGTCGGAATTTTCCTTGACTGTTAGGGAGATGTAAGGCCTGCAAGATTAAATCACCTAGTGTGAATTTGGTCTCTCTGGATCATTGTCGTAGGGCTAGAATTCAGGCGTCTCACCATTTTCATCCATGTCATCATCCTCTTCTTCATAAGCGATGAGCTCTAATATGATTTCCTCTTTGTAGGTTGAATTAGTGACATCGAAGGAGAGGATGTGCTCTGATTTCTTCCCCTGATGGTTTTTCATAATGGTCACACTGACTTTGGGGTTCTCATATCTACACTACGTGACCTCTGACTCTTTGACGGTGGGGTCCGTTGACTAGCTGGGTTGATTTATTTCCTTGGTCATTAATGCTATTTTTTTATTATCTAATTTTTTTTGTTTTTTCTTGGTTTTTTGATATATTTTTTTTGTATTTTCTGCAGTATGTATAAGGGGTGATGTTGACTGACGATTGTCCTACTGCTGACTGATAGGAATGATGCCGCCTGGCTTTCCTTCTGAGCTTAACTCAGGGTCCTTTTTTTCTGACCTTTACCTCACTTAAGGTGAGGCTTTGGCTTGGTGTACCATCTAGACCTGCCCCTTGGCTCCAAAGAGATTAACTCCAATGGTCTAGTGGATGAGTGGTCCGGTTGCTGATGAAGGGCTGCTGGTTCAGATTCTAAGGTAGCGTTTGGTACATTGGAATGGATACTAGAATGGAATGAGAGAATTCCATTCCAATGTTTGGTACAAAAAAATCTTTGGAATAGACATGGGAAACAAATTCCCTTGGGAATCAAATTCCCTTAGGAATCAAATTCCCATTGAACATGGGAATTTCATTCCTTCCCGAGAGGTAAGGAATTTAATTTCCATTCCATTGGGAATCATCCTAAAAACGTCGTGTATCCTCCTTTACAGTCGTTCCTCCTACTCCGCAGCTATCCCTCCTCCTCCTTAGCATGTTCCCGACGTCTGTCACCCTTAGTCATGGAATGTGGGCCTAGTTGGACCGACTTGGTCCAAAAAAGTAAGGGCCCGCTTGGGCCTGGACCATGCTGGGCCAACTCGCAAGCTGGACCGAGCTGAGCCAGGTCGAGCCTCTTTTAATAGACCATGGGCCCAACACGGCCCACGGCCTGTCGATGGGCCAGGCTAGGCCGGTCCGGTCCATTAGGCCAAAATTTTAATTTTAAAATTAAAATTTGTTATTAATAAAAAAATATTTTTTAATACATTAAAAAAAATAAAAAATACATAAAAAATAAAAAAATACAAAAAGTGTTTTACATCATTGCATGGTAACATTCTTGAGGAACTTTACGAATCCTTTTTTTTTTATTTCGAACCCACGGGCCCCAGCCCTTCTTCTTTTTTCTAATTTCTAGACCAGGCCAGCCCAGTTCGACTGGCCTAATCTTCATTTGCTGGCCAAAATGGACCTATTCTACAGGCCTACGGGAGCTTAGCACATGGGCTCGACATGGCCCACGGTGCGCCTAGCCTGGCCCGACCCATTGTTGGGCTAGACAGGCCGAGGCTGTGGTTGGCCTGGGCTGGGTCGGACTGGCCAATTTCCATGTCTAGTCATTCTCCTCCACCTTGAAGGCCCTCCCTCTTCCTTTATGAGCTTCTCTCTTCTACAACCATCTCTTTTCTGTATCTTTTTACTTTTTTGTCTTCTTTTCCTCTCTTTTTTTGTGTATGTATTCTTTATACAAAGAATATTGATATTTTTATTGTCTTTTTTTCCTACAAAAATTTTTTATTCTACCAAGAATATTTTGTTAATGCTAATTTAGAAAGGATTATCTACGTTAATGTTAATTTAGAAATGATTATCTATATTAAAACTTTTATGTGTATGTGTATATTGTAATGTGTATGGAAAAAAATTATTTTAATTTTTTTCCAAATTGACAAGATATTTTTGTTAATATGTAGTTGTTAATCTTCTTAATTTTATATTTCCATTTCGATTATGTTCTTATGTATCAAATATCAGAAAGGAATTGTTTGTCAATTCCATTCTACAATTCCATTACATACCAAACACAGGAATGGAATAAATCTATTCCATTCCATTCCATTCCAAATTCCATTCCAGAGTTCATTCCATTCCTATCTATTTTCATTCCAATGTACCAAATGTAGCATAAGACTTTGGTCTTTCCTTTTCTCAGCCTTTGATGCTTGGCTGCGTCTTTGGTCCACATTGACAACTATTCTAGAAACAAAAGCTCTAAATCATTGACCTGATCACTCAACTGAATTGCCCTGCTAACTGTCTCATCCTCCTCCATGACGCAATCAGAATACTAGATGACACTCTACTCTGCCACTGGCTTATCTGGATTGTGGACCTATTGTAAGTGATGTCCATGACTGGCTAACTACATTGGTTGTTCTACTAGCACATCTACTTGTAGGACTATCACTGTCGGGCTCGTTGTTGGGGCTGTCGCTGATGCTGTCAATATGGCTACGGGCGATTGAGGTAGTGGCTGTGCCATCTGACAAAGGCTCTTCTCTACAGTGGCCTGGCTCTGATTGGGATCAAGTATCCCAGGTCTGACAAAATTGGTGAGATCTGACGAATAAAGATCTTCTTGTCTCTCCTAGAGCGCGAATATCCGTCTTTTTGCAGCTACCACTCGTAGCCTAGTCCCTCTGTAGTCATCCCATATGCTTGCAACTAGACCCTAAACCTAAACCCTAGTCCAAAACCCTAGACCTAGTCTAAAACCCTAGACCTAGCAAAATCCTAGTCCAAAACCCTAGGCTTGGCAAGCCTAGTCTAAAACCCTAGACCTAACCTTAAACCCTACTCCAAAACCCTAACTACTTCCTACTCCACCATAACAATCTTAACCACTTCCCACTCCACCATAACAACCCTAACCATTTCCCACTCCACTATAACAACCCTAACCATTTCCCACTCCACTATAACAACCCTAACCATTTCCCACACCACTATAACAACCCTAACCACTTCCTACTCCACCAAAACAATCCTAACCACTTCCTACTCTACCATAACAACCACTAACTAACCATAACAACCCATAACAAACTACCAAGCCATTGCAAGCCTATAAATACCCCCCCATTTGCAAAAACAAAAGGGGGAAAAAGGAGAGAAAAAAGCTTGGAAAATTTGAGAGGAGAGCAACCAAAGAGTTTTCTTCCAACTAGAGTCACCGGAGGAGTCTCAGATCAAAGAGGAAGCTCAAAGAGAAGAAAAAATCAAGGTTCAGGCCAGTTCCAGCAAGCTCCAACGACCTCCTCCACTGCCAGCTTAGGTAAGCCTTGATCCCTATCCAATTCTTTTCAATTTCAGTCCCTGAGGTCCTCCTCTACCTTCCCCAATCGATTCCAGTAGGGCCAAGTAGCTGCCTTGGCCGGAAGTAGTGGATTCTTGGGTCGCCAGACCCGATTTTCCAACGAGGGAGGTGGGGACATGAATCCAGTGTGTGATTCGTGCCTTGTGTGTGTATTGTGATTAGGCTAGATCTTCTCTTGCTTCTCCACCCTGCTAGACGCCGCGACATCCACTCTAAAAGCCTCTAAGAGAAGCTTATCGGTCGCACCCTCACAGTCGCTGGAGAAGGTGTATAGTAGGATACGATCGGGCGCCTCCTGCCTTGCAATGCCTCTCCGACCCTCGGGACGTGTCCCTCTGCCCGATCACATCCAGCAGCCGTCGTCGTCTGAATCGCCGTAGGGCTTGGTCTGGAGGGAAGCTCGCACAACCATTCTTGCCTCTAAGGGGTGGGATTTCTTCTGCTTGGCTCCCTCAACTTTCCTGAAGCCTTGGAGTGCCGCACCATAGCCTCTAGTGACACTTTCTTCCCTGTCGTTGTCACCAAAGTCGCGACACCAGCGAGTGAGGTGGGGAGAAGACTGGGGCCGCTCGTCGCCACATCCAAGTCGTTGGATCTTCCTCTCATCCTTCCCTCTTGCTCACAGTAGATTTGGATGCCAGATCAGGCATCGGTGAGGCTTGGAAAGGCATCCTAGATGGTCGTCGATGACAAGGTTCCGTCGACAGTGGTCGTTGTTCTTTTTATAAAAATTTTTTTTTTGAAAAAACTCTGTTTCTTTTATTTTGTTTGCAACTAGATTTTATTATTTTGTTTTTATGTCCTTGCATTAGTTTTGAACCATTTTAATAATGCTTTGTTTTGTGAAATTGCAGTGGGACCCTTGTAAAGTTCTATTAATGTTTTTCAATTTTAATTTTTGACATAAAACCCTCTAATTTACTTTTCATTCAACTTATGTCCATAATTTGCACAGAAGACCCTAGATTTCATTGAAATTGTTCTGAATACATGATTTTCTGGTAGAATTGTAAATTAAACCCTGGAGATTTAAATTTTTACTCAAATGTGTTCAAAATTGCTTTTTAAACCCTGAACTTCACTGAATGCATTGTTTTTATGGTATATTTGCAAATCAGTCCTTGAACTTCATATTTTCAACCATGTGTCCATTATTTTTGCACTTTTGACCCTAAATTCTTTTAGAATTGCATTAAACACAAGTTTTACTGACAAAATTGCAGATTGAATCCTAGGGATCCTGATTTTGACCAAAAATGCACAGTTTTGCACATTTAACCGCCAACTTCTTCAAAATTACATAAAATGTATTTTCATAAGAATTTTAGCTTGATTTGGCTCTGGAATCTCAGTTTCTAATCAGGATATGTGATTTTTTGCATAGAGGCCCCTAGAAATTTACATATTTCACCCATACTTGCATTTTGTACATTTTGTTCCCCTTTTTCATGCATATTTTCTCATGCTTACTCTCTTGCATCATGCACGCATTTCAAACTTATTTAAAACTAGGTTTTCACATTATTTTCCAGATTTCTTCCGATTTTCACGATTTTGATTTGATTTGGATTTTCATCACTTGAGGACGTACATTAACAGACTTGACAATGCGAACATTGATTCGAATGAGGATTATTTTCTCCCATTTGATTTTCTCGGATTTTTTAAGTTTCTGCTGTTTCATGAGATGCTTTCCGAATATTTTCGATTTTCACAATTTTCCCCATAGCCTAAAAGTGTACAGTAAAGTGCCATTTTCAATGCCTACGTTGTCCCTCAGATTATTTTCCTTATTATTTCTTTTCTTTTTATTCATTTCTTTGATTTGGCATATTTTCGCAGTCATCTTAGACATGTGCATTCAAAGTAGACAAGCATACACACAACAAACCATTAGCAAGCAGGAAACCTAGAAAGACTGATTTCTTCGAGCGCATGGGAGTGCCTAATACCTTCCCCGTGCATAACAAGAATCATTACCCTTTCTCTGGCCCACTTTGATTTGTGCACTGCATCCATTAGGCATGGAGCATACATGTGTTTTCTTCGCATTGATTTCCTTACGTTTTTCCTATGTGTTCGGTTTTCGTTGTTTTTCCATTAAAAGACTAGGTGGCGACTCCTCTTCCTTTTCCTTTTCTTATATTTCCTTGGTGTTTCTGAATCTAGTCTCCTTCTTCGGATTCACCATCTTCACTGTGACCATATCGGGACTCCTTGTGTGTTTCCATGCACCTTGGAGAGTCGTGTAGGGTTCCACAGGCATGGTTACAGGAACTGGCAACTCCGCTGAAGAGAACCAGATTTTGGCTTTCGTTGTGCTTTTCTTGCTTGCTTGGCATTGATCTATACTTTGTGTTTGTTTGCTTGTTCTACTTGTTTGTATATATTTGACTATACATGTTTTTTACACGATTGCTATGCCACCACACATGCACAAGACCTGATTCATGCCTTTTGTTATGATGCTTACTTTTCTTCACTTACTTGTGAGCACTACACTAGCACATGCCATGCTCATGCCTTTTGCTTGTTAGTTGAGTGTTTGGATGCCATGATTGTGTGTTTTCTTCCCCTTTTTGTATTTTCCATGATCAAGAGAGTAGAGACATGTTTGCCTCCCTTCCTAGTTAAAATAAAACACACAAACTCAGGTAAATAAGTAATAAGGCATAACTAGAGAAATGTTGGGTATGAGTAGTGAAATTCCAACAGTATCTGCAAACAACACCAGTTCAAGGCTGTCACAGTTCAGGGTGCGCCCACAAGCAAGTGCTTCCTAGCAAACTTCTGTTGGCTTCCTAGCTTTCTTCTGTTCCCATCTTTCAGCAACATCATTAGCGTTCCGATACCAGGGGCATGCCAGCTGCCTTTTGGTATTAATCTCCTGCTACTAGGGGCATGTTAAGTGCCTTTTGGTATTATCTCTTGATACCAAGGGCATGTCAGCTGTCTATTGGTATTATCCTCCAAATACTAGGGGCATGTCAGCTGCCTTTTGGTATTTTTTTCTCTTGATGTCAGTATCATGTCAATGGCCTTTCTTGTATCCTCCTTTCGAACCATCACCGACTGCCTCTCAGTTGTTGTGTTCACTTTGCTGCCTTTCGAACCATCACTAACTACTTCTCAAATGATGTGTTCGTTTATCCAGTCTTCCGAACCGTCACCGACTGCTTCTCGGTTAGCAAGTTCACTTTTCCAACCTTTTGAACTGCCATTGACTACTTCTCGTTTGGCGAGTTCGCTATTCTAGTATTTTGAACTGTCACTGGTTGCCATTCGATTGACAAGTTCGTCTAATCCAGCTTTCCAAACTATCACCGGCTGCTCCTCTATTGACGTGTTCACTATTCTGCCTTTCGAACCATCACCGACTACTTCTCGGTTGATGTGTTCATCTATCCCGCCTTCCGAACTGCCATCGACTACTTCTCGATTGGCGAGTTCTCTTTTCTTACCTTCTGGACCGTCACTAACTGCTTCTCAATTGGTGAGTTCACTTTTCTAGCTTTCTGAACCGTCATCGACTGCTTCTCAGTTGGCAAGTTCGCTTTTTTGGCTTTCTAAACCATCACCGACCGCTTCTCGGTTTTGACGTGTTCATCTATCCTCCTTCCAAACAATCACCGACTACTTCTTAGTTGATGTGCTCATTTATCTTCCTCCCGAACTGTCACCGACTACTTCTCGGCTGACGTGTTCATCTATCAGCTCTCCGAACCATCACTGATTGCTTCTCAATTGACGTGTTCATCTATCCACCTTTTGAATCGTCACTGGCTCCTTGTCGGTTGACGTGTTCGCTTTTCTACTTTTCGAACCGTCACTGACTATTTCTCGGTTGATGTGTTCGTCTATCCTCCTCCCGAACCATCACCGACTACTTCTCGGTTGGCAAGTTCACTTTCTAGCTTTCCGAACCATCACCGACTGCTTCTCAATTGGTGAGTTTGCTTTTCTAGCTTTTCGAACTGTCACCAACTACTTCTCGATTGACGTGTTTGTCTATCCTCCTTTCAAGCCGTCACTGACTGTTTTTCGATTGACGTGTTTGCTTTTCTGCTTTTCGAACCATCATCGACTGCTTCTCGATTGACGAGTTCATTTATCCTACTTTCTGAACCGTCACCAATTGTTTCTCGATTGACGAGTTTGTCTAGCCTGCCTTCCGAATCGTCACCGACTGCTTCTCGGTTGGCGTGTTCATTTATCTACTTTCTGAACTGTCATTGACTACTTCTCGGTTGATGAATTCGTCTAGCCTGCCTTCCGAACAGTCATCGACTGCTTCTCGATTGGCATGTTCGTTTATCTACCTTTTGAACTATCATTGGTTGCTTCGCGGTTGACAAATTCGTCAAATCTTGCTTTCAAACCATCACTTACTACTTCTCGGTTGATGAGTTTGTTTATTCTACATTCCAACTTGTCACCGACTGCTTCATGGTTGATGGATTTGCTTTTCTGCTTTGTTTTCTGTTACCAGGCATTTTCTTCGGATGTTGTGTTAACCACTTTTGGGTTGATAACCCTTACTATCTGGCAATGAGTCCATCAACTCATCAGCGGACTGATAACCCTAACTATCTGGCAATGAGTCCGTCAACTCACCTTCGGGCTGATAACCCTAACTATCCGGCAATGAGTCCGTCAACTCATCAATGGGCTGATAACTATAACTATCCAGCAATGAGTCTGTCAACTCATCAGCGGGCTGATAACCCTAAATATCCGGCAATGAATCTGACAACTCACCTGTGGGCTGATAACCCTAACTATCCAGCAACGAGTCCGTCAACTCATCAGTGGGCTGATAACCCTAACTATCAGGCAATGAGTCCGTCAAATCACCTTTGGGCTGATAACCCTAACTATCCAGCAAGGAGTATGTCAACTCACCTTCGGGCTGATAACCCTAACTATCCGGCAATGAGTCTGTCAACTCACTTTCGGGCTGATAACCCTAACTATCTAGCAACGAGTTTGTCAACTCACCTTGGGGCTGATAACCTTAACTATCCAGCAATGAGTCCGTCAACTCACCTTCAGGCTGATAACCCTAACTATCCAGCAATGGGTCCGTCAACTAACCTTCAGGCTGATACCCTAAACTATCCGGTTGACGACTGTCACATCTTCTAGAGCAAGCTGATACTCCAAACTATCCGGTTGACAGCTGCCGCACTGTCAAAAGTGGGTTGATACCCCAAACTATCCAATTAACGACCGTCACATCGTCTGGAGCTGGCTGATACCCCAAACTATTTGGTTGACAACCATCACACTATCAAGAGTGGGCCGATATCCAGAACTATCCGATTGGCATCCGTCAACATGCCATCTCTCAATCGGTAAGTTCGAAACTTGCCATCTCTCAATCGGTAAGTTCAAAACTTGCCATCTCTCGGTTGGTAAGTTCAAAACTTGCCATATCCATCTCTCAATCAGAAAGTCCAAAACAAGCCATCTCTTGGTTGGTAAGTCCGAAACTTGCCATATTCTCTTCCGGTCGGTAAGTATGAAACTTGCCATATTCCTTTATGGTCGGTAAGTCTGAAACTTACCATATTCCTTTCTTGGTTGGTAAGTCCTAAACTTGCCATATTCCCTCCAGTCGGTAAGTACAAAACTTGCCATATTCCCTTCCAATCGGTAAGTCTGAAACTTGCCATATTCCCTTCCCGGTCAGTAAGTCTGAAACTTGCCATATTCCTTTTGTCTGAAACATGCCATATTCCCTTCGGTCGGTAAGTCTGAAACTTGCCATATTCCTTTCCAAACAGTAAGTCTGAAACATGCCATATTCCCTTCGGTCGGTAAGTCCGAAACTTGTCATATTCCTTTCCAAATAGTTAGTCTGAAACTTGACACATTCCCTTCCTAGTCGGTAAGTCCGAAACTTGCCATATTCCTTTTCTCAATTGATAAGTCTGAAACTTGCCATATTTTCTCCAATCGGTAAGTCCGAAACTTGCCATATTCCCTCTGGTCGGTAAGTCCGAAACTTTCCACATTCCCTTCTTGGTCAGTAAGTCCTAAACTTGTCATATCCCCTTAGTTCGGTAAGTCTGAAACTTACCATATTCCTTTTCTCAGTTGGTAAGTCCGAAACTTGCCATATTCCCTTATTGGTAGGTAAGTCCTAAACTTGTCGTATCCCCTCCTGTTGGTAAGTCTGAAACTTGCCATATTCCCTCCGGTCGGTAAGTCCAAAGCTTGCCACATCCTTTTCTTGGTTGGTAAGTACGAAACTTACCATATTCCCTTCCCGATCGGTAAGTTCAAAACTTGCCATATTTCTATTCTTGGTTGGTAAGTCCGAAACTTGCCATATTCCCTTCTTGGTCGGTAAGTCCTAAACTTGCCATATCCCCTCCGGTCATTAAGTCCGAAACTTGCCATATTTCCTCCAGTTGGTAAGTCCAAAACTTGCCACATCCTTTTCTCAATCGGTAAGTCTGAAACTTGCCATATTCCCTTCCTTGTCGGTAAGTTGGAAACTTGCTATATTCCTTTTCTCAGTTGGTAAGTCTGAAACTTGCCATATTCCCTCCGGTCTGTAAGTCCAAAACTTGCCATATTCCCTTCCAGTCGGTAAGTCCGAAACTTACCATATGCCATTTCTTGGTTGGTAAGTCCAAAACTTGCCATATTCCCTCTAGTCAGTGAGTCTGAAACTTGCCATCCCTTCGGTCGGTAGGTCCGAAACTTACCATGCATGTTCGATTCTTGCTTAGAGATTTTGGGATCGATGGTGCCCCCTTTAATCGTGTTCCAGATGGATTACACCAACCTTTTTCTGTGGGCTGGTACCCCGAACTACCAAATTGACACTCGTCAAGGTGTCTATCTTTTTGGTTGGTAGGTCTGGTATCCTGTTGTGCCCCCTTTATCTTGGGCTGGTAGCCTGAAATACCCTATTGACAACCGTTACATTGTCTAAAGTTGGTTGATAACCCAAACTATTCAATCCACAAGACCATTAAATTCATCCCATTTGATTGTTAGTGAGTGCTCGAGAAGCAGTGGTCTCCTCCTCTTGTTCCCTTTTCCTTGTAAGAGGGGGCAGGGTGTCTTTGTCAACCTTGAGCATCGGTCTCTGTTCCATTCGTCCTACAACTTTGCCCAGGGAGAGGCATCTGTAGATACCCCATATGCTTGAAGTTGGACCCTAAACCTAAACCCTAACTGAAAACCCTAGACCTAGTCTAAAACCCTAGACCTAGCCAAAACCCTAGTCCAAAACCCTAGGCTTGGCAAGTCCTAGTCTAAAACCCTAGACCTAACCCTAAACCCTAATCCAAAACCCTAACTACTTCCCACTCCACCATAACAACCTTAACCACTTCCCACTCTACCATAACAACCCTAACCACTTCCCACTCAACCATAACAACCTCTAACTAACCATAACAACCCTAACTACTCCCCATTCGACCATAACAACCCTAACCACTTCCCATTCCACCATAACAACCCTAACTACTTCCCACTCCACCATAAAAACCTTAAACAATTCCCATTCCACCATAACAACCCTAACCACTTCCCACTCCCCCATTACAACCCTAACCACTTCC
This sequence comes from Posidonia australis, assembly GCA_024699735.1. Classification (NCBI taxonomy): domain Eukaryota; kingdom Viridiplantae; phylum Streptophyta; class Magnoliopsida; order Alismatales; family Posidoniaceae; genus Posidonia; species Posidonia australis. The sequence continues at coordinate 8,291 of JAMKQA010069767.1, read as the reverse complement.
CACTCTACCATAACAACCTCTAACTAACCATAACAAACTATCTCTTTCCTTGGTGTTTCCGAGTCTAGTCTCCTTCTTCGGATTCACCATCTTCGCCGTGACTATATCGGGACTACTAGTGTGTTTCCATGCACCTTGGAGAGCCATGTAGGGTTCCACCGGCATGGTCACACCCTCGAACTCTCGCCTTTCCTCTGCCTAGATGGGTTCAGAGATTCCTTGGCCGTGTCGCCTAAGTGGCGTTCCTTTCTTGTATCCCCATTTGTGACACACATTTTCGATCATCCGAAGTGGATTGCCACGAACGGTCAGGTAGGTGACACACTCGAGAGCTGGAATGTAGTTGGCTGGCTCGAAACGGTTGAGCCAGAACATGACATCGGATGGCTTGGGGTCGAAATGAACAGTCTAGAGTGAGACAGCAGAGACTGACTCAACCTTTTCTTTGTCAAGATCTTCCGCCATGACAACAACTACGTCGTTGCCCCGGTGGAACTTAACCATACAATGGAGGGTCTAGGGGATCACTTGATGCTTGTGCAACTAAGGATGCCCAAGCAAGATATTGAAGGAAGGCTCTAGATTCACAATATAGAATTCGACATAGAAGACTACAAGCCCAATGGTGAGAGGAATAACCAGCATCCCTAGCACGTCGTGATGCGTGTTATCGAAAGCCATCATTCCCTTTGGAGCTAGTATGATATCCTCAACTTTGAATCTGATTTTGTTTGTTGTGTGCAAAGGGTAGACATTTAAGCCTGCGTCGTTATCAACCAGGGTGAGGGGAATTTGGAAGCTTTGATATTGCGCCATAATGAACAAGGGCTGGTTATGATTGACTCCTACTGGAGGCAATTCCTCGTTGAGAAAAGAAATGACGTGAGGCTCTGTGATCATGCCCACCATATTTTCATGAGTAGACGGTTCTATGGTGCGGGAGACGTGAGTAGCCTAAAAGACCCTAAGGAAGGCCTCTCGATGTTCAGAAGAAGTATGGATGAGATTCCAAATAGAGATGTCAGCCTTGACCTTTTTTTAGTTGAGATGTGATTTCGACAGAGGGCTACTCCTACCTGGTCGAAGTGGTAGGAATTGAACAAGGGGCCGTCCTAGAAGGTTGAGTAGCTGGCTGATAAAGGGAAGACGTTGAATGATCAGGTTGAGTTGCTGGTGTAGGCGGCCTGTACACCCTCCCTAACCTGGTGACTTTTGTGCACATCTCTACAGCATAATCATAGGGTACATAGTGAGTGTCCCTTGTCTGCTGTATGAGAAGAAGGGTACGTGCTGCTAGTTCCAGTGGCACCGACATCGAGCTGACTGAAAGATGGTCTGGCTGGAGAGAATGCTGGATAGGATGGGTAGGATGAATAGGTGTCGGTCGGGCGAGTAAGCAAATGTGCACCTCAGAGTGCACTATCAACAGTGCCGTGATATGCTCCGCCCTTGCGGTCAGCTGTCTCATGTGGATTGTTGACTCAAAACTGGCACGACCCAAACAACGATAAAAACGAGTAGGGAATGGCTCATCAACAGTATGGATTAGATCAGAGGGGTCCACTACGGATGTCGTAGATCCAGAGGGAGAAAGGAAATGGATTCCTGAGGCCCTAGCGCCTGTTGAGTTGTTATGTGCAGGCATGGGCTGGTTGACAATGTTAGGATAGGCAGGTTGTGCATGTGCCCATGGAGGTGGTGGTGCTGGTGTAGTGTGTGCCTCTTTGGTGTCAATGATGATGACCATGTGATCGATCAAATCCTGAATGGCATTCCAAAAAGCCATGCAATTATCTGACGAATGGCCCGCGTAACGATGGAAATTGCAATGGAGGTTTGTGTTGTACCACGCCGAAAGTGGGTTCTATGGGGGACGGACCTCTAGCAGGTTTAGGAGTGACACCACCTTAGGGAGCACGGCACTTAGTGGCTCAACATGTGGGGTGTACTGTCGTGTAGCATGTTGAGGTCATCTCTACCCTGGGCGAGGTCCTTGTCGGACCAGTGCCGCAGGATATACTAGCTGTGTGGTGGTGGTGACCTGTGGCATGTGTGGTGCCCTAGGTGCAGGTGCATAGACTAATTGATTCGGGCATGGTTGGTTCACCACATTGACAGGCATGGTGAGTGACCCTATGTATGCAACGGTAGGATTGGGAGGATCTCGCCTATTAGGGTAATTGGTGCCAGCACTGTTACGAGTGCTGTTGCTTGCATGGTGATTCAGAGATGTGGCTTGTTTGGCGAAAGTGGCGCGTGTAGGAAAGCTACCACTGCAAAGAGAACTCTCTACACACGCACCTGCCCAAATCAAAGATGGAAAGGTGGTGACAGGCTGAATGCTCAACAGTGCCCCCACATTTGGCTACGCACCTCGTATAATGATTTCAATTGACTCCGTGTTAGAGGGTCTATCTCTCACTTGTGATGCAAGGGCACGCCAATGGCCAACGTACTCCCTAAACGGCTTGAGGGATTTCTATCTTACGGTGACACGATCCTCCCTCTTTGGAACCAAGTTGAGATTGAAGGCATATTGGTCCATGACGCCTATGAAAGGTCGTTCCAAGTCTTGATCAAGCTCATGTCAAGCGACGTGAACCACTTGAGGGCTGGACCGGTGAGACTCTTTTGGAAAAAGTGAATCAGCAACCTCTCGTTAGCTTGGAACTGAATGAGATCTCTGCAATATGCCCTAAGGTGTGAAATGAGGCAACCCTTACTGTTGTATTTTTCAAAATCCAAGATTTGGAAATGTGGTGGGAGTGTCACCTCTGGGAAATCATAGAGGTTCCGGAATCCATATGGTTGGCGGTCGCCTCCCTGCACTTGTCGAAGTGCTCTCTCAATATCACCCACCCTAGTGTGGAGGGTGTCTGGAGCTGCTATCGACGAGGGTGATGCAGCAGGAGGAACGGCCACATATGCTGTATGGTCACACCTAAGTGCTCCTCCGAGTCCACCATCATGCCACCTGGTGCTGTGGCATGATGACCAGCATATCCGTGCATAAGTGCTAAATGTGGTTGTAGGAATGAGGGTGCCTGAACCTGATGGTGTGTGGAAGGAGGATGAGCAGAAAGCAGTGTAGCAGTGGGTGTTGAGTCTGGGAGTAGCAGCTACTGTAGGGGTATAGCGCCAATTGTAGGCTCTATGGATGCTGTACTATAGCGAACCCAAGGGGATAGCCACCAGATGTTGTAGTGGAATGTTGTGCGGTGAGGTGGTGTGTTTGAGACAGTGGTATCACACCTAACGTAGGTGTAGTGAGGATTTAGGGTGATGGCTGAGGTGGTGGTGTAGAAGGTGAAGCTTGAAACACCGGAGCAGGCTGCCGGGGAACCTCAGGAACAGTGGGGTCCATAGCTGACTAGATAGCAAAGGCCATGCCCTCAATCTTCTGGGTGAGGGCCAACAGGTATTCTACCTGTGCGGTAGGAGATCCCTCAGGGATGGTGAGGGGTGGCACAGTCAAAGGTTCGGTTGTCAAAGACGGAACGGATACAAATTACCCTCGAGGCAGGGAACCTACAAGGGATGTCGCCGTAGTGGGCTAAGTGTTAAAAGAGAAAAGGCCTTGGGGGAGCGAGGCCATCAGTGATATATCTAGAACTCGAGCAGGGGTCATTGAGATAGACTTAGTGCCTAGCTCCAGACCAACCAGGGTCTGTGGATGTCCTATGATGTAGGGGACTAATCCTCCGTGATGCACGAAGGGGACAAAGTGAACAGCTGAAGTCACAGTGAGCGTAGGAGGGACTGAAAATGGGGTGTCCTCCTGAGCAACAGTGGTGGAGAGAGGCTCATTGGTGTACTAGGCCAAGGCTAATCAGGAATGGGTGTGAATGGGACTGTAGTGGCAAACGAGGGGATGAATCCTAGGACGAGCTATCGTCAAAGTGACAAATAACTCGAGAAAAGATGATCAACAACGAAGTGTCGCAAACAAGGGAATCAAGGCAGGAACGCTCGAGCACTGGCTAAGGAACTCATGCTCTACCTGGCAAAAAAGAAAACTACCGATGTTAAAACCAGCAACAAGATGCTGTTATTAAAGTGGCGTGAATGCATTCATGCACATGGATGCATCTATTATGCTCTCTCGCACCAATCTAATGTGTCCTACCAAGCTGTCTGCTTTGGGATTACACATGGGTAAATGGGTCTCTGACTCAGGCTAGAAAGTAAGGTCCTTGCTCTAAATCCTAGCCAAAGTGCAGGCAATGAATGGGTGGTGTGTTGGTAGCCTCATCTCCTGCAGTAGCATGGAGCTATACCCTCTACTAATACCGACACGACCCCAGACAAGGGGGGACAAACTAGCAACACATCTTACACCAAAGCAATAGAATGGGCTACTAGAATTGTCCTTTGCAAACTATAGGTGGACTCAGAGAAGAAGATGCATGCCATATATGATCAATCATGCAATATGCTTTTGTGTCTTTTACTTGCATTTTATTAACCAAGGGGTAAAGAGTTCGAATTGGTCTCTAGTTTTTCCTTATTAATTGTTTCTCTAAGTTTGTGTGTTTTATTTTAAACCAGAAGGGGAAAGCAAACATGTCTTTACTCTCCTAATCATATCAAACATGAAAGGGGAAGAAAACACACAAGTAAGGCATACAAGCAAGCAAACAACAAGCAAATGGTATGATCATGGCATGTGCAAGTGTCATGGCATCATGATTGTGAAAAGAAAACATCCATCAAACCAAAAGGCAAGACAAATGGCATGTGAGTGCAGTGATAGAGCAAATGTGTAAAAGAAAGTGTGAAAAGCATGCTAAATAAGCAAACAAGCACAATAAAGGCAAACAAGCAAGCATGTGAAACCAAAGCCTCAGCAATGAAGAACAAGCAAGCGAAAAATGACTAACCTAGAAGTTGGAATCTGCTACTCCCCAGTGGAGTCGCCAGTTCTGTGACCATGCCCACCTGGGAATCCAGCACGGAGTCGCACTAGAGGGAGGAGGCCATAGCCATGCTAGGATGGCGAAGGCGCAAGATAGGATAAAACGAGAAAATTTGGAGTCGCCACCTAGTCTTTTAAGGGAAAGATGAGGAAAACCACAAACAAACCACAAAAAGGGATGAATGCATGAGATGCAAATGAAAAGGCCAAATGTCTACAAACCATAGAATGGGTAAGGATTCCTGCTACGCATGGGAACGGTATTAGGCAGCCCCGTACACTTGAAAAACTCGATCTTTCTAGTCTAATTCGCTTGCCAAAGGATGAATGCTTGTTGAGCCTAGATTGTGCCCTAATTATGCTAATATGAATGCCAAGTCATGACTAGATGAATGTGCAAGAGGTATGCAAAAACTACGAAGAACTCTACATGAAATGATGGAATAACGAAACACGACGCAACAAAGAAAACCACACGAAATGACGATGTTTTTGGCGAGAATGGCTAGGGAAATCATACTGACCTCAAGAGAATCAAAAATTCAATCGACCCAAATCGTCAGAATCGTAGAAAACATCATGGAAATCAAATGGAGAAATTGCAAAGAAGTTCGCATAAAACGGGCAAATGGTGGCATACGAAGAAAACACATGAAATGACGATGTTTTTGAAGATAATGGTCTCGAAAACCATATCGGTATCAAAATGGTCTAAAATGGGGTCAACCCAAATCATCAGAATCATGGAAAAGTCGTAAAAATCAACAAGGGGAAAATAATCTGTAATTAGGCCAATATGAGCCTTTAAGTCAATCAATGTATGCCCTCGGGAAATGAAATTCAAATCAAATCAAAAAACAAAATCCAAAATGCATAATAAGATGTGTGCAGATAATGGATTAAATGAAAAGGTGGCACTGTGGTATGAGATGTGTGAAAATTGCATCTTGGTAATTTCATGAGAATTCAAGGTCTAATGTGCCAAATTCACACATAAAGTGCAAATTTGAATAAAATGTGAAATTAAAGATCAATTTACATTGTAAGCATGATGTTTAAATGAAAACTATATTCAAGCTCAAAATTATAAATGGGCATGATCATAAAAAGTGGAAAAATGCCAAAATGTGTATTAAAACAATTAAAACCCTAATTAATGAATTTGGAATTAAACTAAGGTCATGGATGCAAATTTCCTACACTCAATAACTGTATTTCAAGAATTCAAGGGCTTTCAAGTAAAGTTCTAGGGTTTAAATGTGATGAAAGTTAGGTTTTTATGATATTCAGTGTGATTACAAAGTTTTTTAAGGGTCTGAATGCAAATCTCATAGAGAAAACTCATTTTAAAAAGCTTTGGGGGCATGATGCAAATTTTAGGACTTAATTGCAAGGGAAAATATGATTATAGGGGCTTAAGTATGAGAAAACAAACATTTACAGGACTGAGAATTAAATTAAAATTAAATAGCATAAAATATTCAATATTTATAGTGAAACAAAAGAAATGCAATTTTAATTGAAAAATACAAGGGCCAAGGAAGAAATTCCTAAGATCTAATTGCAATGTTTTAAAAACTATGGAAATTTAATTAAAAAAATCCTAGAAGATATCAACCACCGTCGGCGATTTGAAGATCGTTGAGGGTAACAGCCTGAGAGGTCCATCTAGGCTCTCCCAGCGGCTGATCGGTGGTCTGAGGGGTGGAGAAGTTGGAGGAGGAGATGGGGGGATGATCCAACAGTGTTGATCAAGCCCTCGACGGCTGGAACGTGTCGTCGATCCTCCCCTGTCGGCGTTCTTCTCCTGTAACGGGACTGCAACGACGACGCTTCAAAAGGCGGTGGCTTGGCGTAGCGAGGGTCGGTGAAGCTCCGAGCGACACAGGGAAGCTTCCAGAGGTGTCGACGAGGAATAAGGTGGCCTAAGGTGTTTCCCCTGTCAAGAGCTCCAGCGACGAAAGTTGCAGCAGCAAGGGCGGCGTTCCGAAGGCTGAGGCAATGGTGGTTAAGTTTGATTTCGGTTTTTTGGATTTTATTATTTTAGGGTTTTGTGATTTCAATTAAGATTTAAGGTTTTATTGTTTTTAGGGTTTTTCAAGATTTAAATGGATTAGGGTTTTTGTTTGAGTTTTAGATTTGATTACTTTTAAAATTAGTTTTTACTTGATTTACTTGGGGTTTCAATTTAAATTTTCATTTAATTGGTTTCTGTTTGATTTAATTAAGGATTTGATTTTGATTTTGATTTAATTGTTTTTTTCTTGATTTTTGTTTGGATTAGGGTTTCTTTTTAATTACATTTAATTTTTAATGGATTTTATTGAATTTTATTTTATTATGGTTTTAATTAGGGTTTTTGTTGAATTAATTTGAGTTTTAAATGGTTTATATGTATTTTACTTGATTTTGATTTTAATTAGGGTTTTCACTTAATTAACTTGGACTTTAAATGGTTTTAATGGATTTTATTTAATTTTGATTTTAATTGGGGTTTTGACTTAATTAACTTGGACTTTGAATAGTTTGAATGGATTTTATTTGATTTTGGTTTTAATTAGGATTTTTACTTAATTAATTTGGATTTTAATTGGTTTAAATGGATTTTATTTGATTTTGGTTTTAATTAGGATTTTTACTTAATGAATTTGGGTTTTTTGATGATTTCAGTTAGTTTTGTTTGGTTTTGATTTTTAATTATAGGTTTTTGCTTAAATTAGGTCAGCGTGGGCTTACGTGAGCCTAAATTGGCTTGTGTGGACCTAATTGGATTTGAGTGGGTTTAGGTTGAGCTAGAGTTTTAGGTTTGTGGTGGCAACCAGAATATCTTTCCAGAGGAGCCTACTACCAAGTGACTGCAAAATCAGAGTGTCTATAGATGCAGTTGTGATGAATGTAGGTTCTCGGTTCAATGGATCAGTGGTAGGTTGCCACTCTGTGACATCCTCATGCTATATAATCTTCCTTCCTTTCAAAACAAACAACAAAAAATCTAGATTAGTTTAGGTGTAGTAAACAATATCAGAAAGACAACAAAATAACATGACTGAATAAAACTATTATTAACCAGGGGATTGTCCCCACATGCATATGCTATGGGTTTATTCTAATTAATGCAATGATATTTGTAGACACCCCAGTTTTTACCAATCTTGTAGGAGGGGTCTGTTGGCTGAGTTCAAACCCTAACCTAGGCCTTTTAGTTCATGGGGACCCAATCGGGCCCATGAAGGCCCATTTAGGCCCATTAAACCTTGGTTGAGCCCATTGGGGCCCATCACACCATTTCAAACCTATCAGACTTCATGCAAGCCTATTTGAGCCCATTTGGCCATTTTGGACCCAATTAGCCCAATCGGGGCCCATGTGGGCCCAC
>JAMKQA010069766.1:0-27396 GCA_024699735.1 Posidonia australis | reverse complement strand
TTTTTAACCTAGCAATCATCTACATATCCTGTCCAACTATGAGCAAATCATCCATATAAAGAAAAGGATAATAAACTTACCATTTGGAAATTTCCTAACATAAACAAAATCATCTACATAATCTAACATGCTATTTCTAAGTCCTTCATGTCAAAGGACATGAATAAATTCTTTTTTAACCTAGCAATCATCTACATATCCTGTCCAACTATGAGCAAATCATCCATATAAAGAAAAGGATAATAAACTTACCATTTGGAAATTTCCTAACATAAACAAAATCATCTACATAATCTAACATGCTATTTCTAAGTCCTTCATGTCAAAGGACATGAATAAATTCTTTTTTAACCTAGCAATCATCTACATATCCTGTCCAACTATGAGCAAATCATCCATATAAAGAAAAGGATAATAAACTTACCATTTGGAAATTTCCTAACATAAACAAAATCATCTACATAATCTAACATGCTATTTCTAAGTCCTTCATGTCAAAGGACATGAATAAATTCTTTTTTAACCTAGCAATCATCTACATATCCTGTCCAACTATGAGCAAATCATCCATATAAAGAAAAGGATAATAAACTTACCATTTGGAAATTTCCTAATATAAACATAATCATTTGCAATTGTCTTTTGGTACCCATGATTCATCATAAATGAATTCAATTTCTTGTACTACTACTGAGGTACATGTTTCAAACCATAAAGGCTCTTTTTTAACTTGCAAACCATGTGCTCCTTTCCTTTCACTTCAAATAATTCCAGCTATAATGTGTAGATCTCTTCCTTCAAATCACCATGGAGAAAAGTAGTCTTCACATCTAGCTTTTCAATCTCAAGATTCATGCTAGTTATCAATCCCAAGACTGTTTGGATGGAAGTCATTTTCACTAATGGAGAGAAGATCTTCTTAAAATCAATGCCTTATTTCTAATCAAAGCCTTTCATCACTAATCTAGATTTGTACTTCAAACATTTGTCATTTTCATCCTTTTTCAGCTTGGATACTCATTTGTTCTTCAGTGTTTTTTTATCTTTGGGAAAACTAACTCATAAGTATCATTCTTCTGTAAGGAACTCATTTCTTCTTGCATAACCTTGAACTACAAGTTCTTGTCTTTATGAGTTTGTACTTCTTAAAAAGTCTTTGGCTCTCCCTCCTCTTTAAGCAAAAATATACTCAGATGTAGGATACCTTGACGAAGGTTGGCGCTCTCTATCAGATCACCTGACCTGAGGCTTTACGATCTCCTCTTGTTGATGTTGCTCTCTCTGCTAAGGAACATTCTGTTCTAGTTCATCATCATTGTCGCTTTCATGTGGAATTCCATCCACATTATCCTCACCATGCTCTTTTTCCTCATCTCTTATTGCTTGTTGTACTTAAGGCAGGACTACTATAAGATCTACAATACCATCAATCTATCTTGACTTCTTAGCTTTTTATATATCTGCACTTGTTTGATCTTCATAAAAGATCACATCCCTATGCTTGATAATCTTTTTCTTTTCTGGGTCCTACAATCTGTAACCAAACGAATCATCTCCTTATCTCATAATGTAACGTCTCCAATTTCCATAATAATTTTAAATAATTTAAATTACAAGAAATTAAAAGCTAAACAGAAATATCATCTACCAGGAACCTGTGTGTGCAGCTACGAGACTCCGGACCATGTACACTATATATGCTAAAACCCATTTGTATGTCTACACCTGCAACCCAAAATCATGAAGAAAGCGTGAGTGACAAAAGTCACCTAATACGCACCTTACGAAAATAGCGGAAAACAAAACTATAATAATTTTCCTTTAAATTATTTTGCAAATTATTTTCTCCAAAATCACCAAAACTGACTAACCAGGCCTAACAGGCCGAAAACCACAGTAAACGTGGCTCACACCGGCTAAAATAGCAGACAAGATTCTATTAGCCTAAAACCACAAACAAGGCCCTCAATGGCCAAAACCACATATAGTGAGTCAGGAAGCCCGGTATCAGGCAACCAACTCTAGCCTCAAGCAGTCACCAGAGTGCACTACACTACCACGGCGTGCCACCCTGTGCAGGAATCGCGTCGTTCCACGATTCTCCCACCTGGAGAACCATCACAAAGCCAAACTCTCTAGGAAGGCAATCCTGTCTCTCAGGACGTTACCAGCTACGAGGCACGTGTCTCACCCTCACTGGCCACCACAAGGTACGCCTCCTCACGGCTTCCTCTACATGGTGCTTAAGAGGAAGTGTCATACTTCTACACCCGACAACACCCGAGCCTCAGTGCTCACAGTGACAGCAGGAGTATCATATCTCCCTGGTATGCTACAAGACACATCAACCAGCAGACCACAAACCTAGCCTCAAGACGACAGTTAGGGAGTCTCATACCTCCAAGACCCGACGACCCTTAGCCTCAGGTATCTCTACCCCTAACCTCAACCAGGGAGATGCGCCCTGGCCATACGAGAATGTCGTCACATTCCCTAGTCCCGATGACACGATCCCATAGTATCTCGGTTTGCATACAGAAAACTAGGAAAACCATTTTCCAAAATAGGCCAACCATCTCTTTGAAAACCATTTTCAAAACCATTTTATATATTTGAAAAACTCATTCAAAACATCAACAAAATCATACATAAGGTGTCCCACAAGACCACCACTGATGGCCCACGATTCCATCTCAAATGAGCAAAACAAACTAAACTAGGAAGCCACTACTCGACCCGTGCATGTGGCTCGTGCAATCGGCCCGTGTTCCCAATTTTTTGTCAGAATTTAGACTTGAGACAGGGGACTCAAATTTCGAGCGAAGTGGGAACCAAGGGCAAGTCTACCAAACAACCACCAAAAATTCCAAGTAAAATATATGTGATAAACTATCGAGTCTACTCCAAATCCACACAAACAAAACCAAAATCCGTTTATCACATAGCAAGATATAAATTCGCAAACACTAAGGTGTCAAAAAGGACCTAAACCACAACAACTACCATAAATGCCACAATAAATCACCATAAATTTCAAAACATTAAATTTAGCCTAGATTACATGCATCCTAGGCATTTCTACTATTTTATATGATTTCTACTCATTGGATTGGAGGTGCGTACCTGAAATGAGCTCTTTAGCAACCCGACGCCCAATCTCCAGCCAACCTCAACCACCACCGGCGATCCACGAGTACTTGGAGCTTCCTTGACCTCCGAAGCTTCGGCCATGCCGACGTCGAGCCACACGACCACCTTTGCCTCTCTCACTCTCACTCTCTCTCTCACCGACGCACGAAACAGAGGAGGAAAAACAGGGGGGAAATGGGGAGAAAAGGAAGAGATGGGGAGAGAGGAGAGGGAGGGATGGGGAAGGAGGGAAAGGGTGAGGTTGAGGAACGGGAGTAGGGAAGTGAGTGAGGTGGAGAGGAGGAGTGCGCTCGAGGGAGGAGGAGGAGAAGGGAGAAAGGCAGGGAATCAGGGGAGGGTGAGGTGCGGGGGAAGCCTCCAACCGCAGCTATATACGCGCGGGAAGGAGCAGCTACACGCATGGCCAACAACCACTCATGCACCTGCCCGTCTCCAGCTGCCCCCTAGCCACACCACGCACAACACAACCACTAGGCTCCAGCACGAGCCAGCCACCAGCCACAACAACAGGCCCACGAACATGGGCCCCATACGAACCCACACATGGGCCCACAAGCATAGTGATGCACTGTACAATGCCAACCACGTGGGGACAAGGACAAGAACACACAACCAAAAACCGGTCCACAAGGTCCAAGTCCAAAATTACAAAACACACAAACGGGCCTCCGAACAGTAATACTTGTTTAGGGATAAATTCATTAAAAAATGTAAATAATTACAAAATGAATTTACGGATGTTACACATAAAAATACATGGAACTGCTTTGTCATCAAGCTCCTGTCTCTTCTCTTTAGATACATGTGTAAATGCGTTGCACTTAAACACCTTTAAATGAGAATATGATGCATCTTTTCCTATCCGCATTCTCTATGGAATATCCATATCCAATGGAATTAGCAGTTTCCTGTTAATTAAGTAACAAATGGTACGAACAGCTTCACCCCAGAAGGTCTTAGGTACGTTTGCCATCTTCAATAGATATCTCACTCTTTCTATAATAGTGAGATTCATCCTTTCAACCACACTATTGTGTTATGGTGTACTAGGTACAGTCTTCTCATGTTTTATATTATGTTCTGAATAGTAGCCTTCAAAAAATTTAGAGGTGTACTTCCTCCCATTATTAATTCTGAGACATTTCAACTTTTGTCTGTCTCTCTTTCCACCACAACATGAAATTGTTGAAAACATTTGAACACTTGGACATTTGTCTTGAGAAAATAAGCCCATACTTTTCTAGATGCCTCATCAATAAAAGTAGCAAAATCCTTGTTACCGCCTAATGACTCAATATTAAATGAACCACAAACATCATGGTAAACTAAATCTAGTATATTATTTTTCCTTTTTGATACTCTCTTAAACGAAACCCTATGGTGGTTTTCATACAAGCAAACCTCACATGAACTGTAAGTTACTCCTTTTGCTAAAGATATGGGTAACTTCTTTCCAAAAATCTACAATCCTTTCTCGTTCATGTGCTCTAGCCTCTTGTGCCACAAATCTATTGAAGAATTCTTTTGATTTGTTCAAGCTACTCTTGCATATCTTTGTATAGATCTTGTGCATGGAACAACATGTACTCCTTCTAGCCACAACTAATGAACCTTTGGTAAACTTCTATTTTCCAACCACCAAGGCCATTGTGGTATCTCTATTGGTCTAGAGCTATACAAGAAATCAAATTAAGGCATAAATTAAGAACATGACAAACATCTTTCAAAAGTAAGGGGCATCCAACATCTTTCTATAAGCAAACACCATCAATTCCCAAAATCTTTGGGTAACTAAAATTTTCCATCTTCATTGTCCCAAAGTTTCCTATTTTGTAAGAAGAGAAGACAAGCTTGTTTGAAGTAGCATGATGCGTAGCTCCTGAATCCACTACTCACTCAGCAACTTGGTGATCACCAACATGCAAACAGTGCTTTTCTCTAAATGTAAGCACAATTATCTCATCATCTAACACTACAACTGTTGTATTTTTGTTATCTTCCTTTTTCTGATTTTTACCTTCCTTTTGCTTTCTTAGCTAAATCTTGCAATTCCTTTTCATGTGACTATCTTTGTTGTAATGGAAACACGCTCTTCCTTTAGACTTTGATCTATCTCAAGATTTATTGCATTCTTTTGATTGTGATTTATTCTAACTCCTCCCTTTGTTCTCTGTGACAAGAGCGTGTCTACCATCTATATCTACTAATTTTCTCCTTGTTTTTTCATTGAACAAGCTACTAGTAATAATATTTATGGGTAATTTATCATCTAGAGTTGAATTACTAACTGATACAACCAAAGTCTCTCAACTGTCTGGTAAAGATCCAAAAGCAATAAAGCCTGAAGCTCGTCGTCTAAATTCATCTTTATTAATGCCAATTGGTTCACAATACTCTTGAAATCATTCAAATGCCCTACAATGTTGATGCCTGAAGCTCGTCGTCTGAATTTCAAATTCACCAATTTCTTGATTAGAAAGGCTTTATTTCCTAAGTCTTGTACTCATACACAGATTCTAATTTTTTCTACAAAGATTGTACATTCTTTTTTTTTTGACACATAATGATACATACTTTTATCTAACTGTCTAATTGTACTAATAATTTTCTTGTTCTACTTGTTCCAATCTTTACCGAACAAAGTATAACTCATTCAGCACATGACTATTACTCTAATTAGAGAGTTGTGGGCTTGAATCTCAATGGGTGTAAAACTTTTAAATAAAAAAAAACTTTATTAGACATGTCTATAGGTTTTACTTCATCATCCTCTATTAGATCATACAAATCTTTATAGTAAAGGTTGTCCATCTTACACTTTCAAATTTGTCAATTACTTTCCGTTAACTTTATCATGGGACTGACTGAATATGCCATCTTCATTCACACAAAATACACACAACAATAACCAATCAAGGTCTTGGTATCATTTATTGGGATTTAATCAACAATACTATGGATGCAAACAATTGTTGAATGTGGAACAAAATAATATAGTAGTATTTGAATAATATATTAACACTGAAATCAACCAGAAAAATTATGTAGAACCACAAAAACACTAAATTTACGTGAAAATCTTGAAAGGAAAAAACTACAGGGTTTGTTGGCATCGAATCCACTATTTTAACTAAGACGTGAATAATCTTTTCTCAGGTACTTTTTATGACTTAAGGAATAAATAAAAGAGATACAAGATTACCTAATCTGGATAAAATATCATAGATGTCACCAATAACTCATTTCTTCTGTAACAATCAACTCTATTATAAAAAAAATTATTATTTCAATACATGAAAAACCTACTGACATACATGTAAATAGACATTAAATATCAACTACTGGACAAATGGATAATGGACATACATGAAAATTGAAAAATAAAAATGGACATTGAATATCAATTATCAACTACTACTAGCATAAATTAGATGGTAGAATCACTAGACAAATGGACAATGGTAATACATTAAAATTGAAAAATTTGTTGAACATACATGAAAAACTAAGCTGTAAAAATGTAAAAAATATATATAGGTCAACTTTCTGACCCTACCTAAGATAAGTAGGCCTGAATTTCTCAACAATTGGATTTACATCTTATAGTGGATCTAATGAACATGATAGTTACTATAAGTACGTCTTTATTTAATTGAATTATTTTAAATTATTATCATTAAAATGATAGTTACAAAGATGAAAAGGAATGGTTAAGATTAAATGTCCTACTTATCTTAAAAAGGATAGGGTCCTGCCAAATCATTACTTTATATATATGTGTGTGTGTGTGTGTCTATATATGTGTGTGTGTATTTGTATGTATGTGTGTGTGTGTATATATATTTGTATGTATGTATATATTTATAGAGGTTAAAATATGTTTCCTCCAAGGATGTCAAGTAGCTTCCAAATCAAATAATTATGAGGTAATTGTGGTTAAATAAGTATTAACACTTGTCCTTCATGTTAAATAGTGAATGCTGCTACGAAAGGATGTAGGTATAAGATTCCTGTGGTTATATATGATTGGTAAAATTAAGAGCCAAGTGCAGTTTTAGGGAATACTGTTATAGATTTAATTCATTAGGTTTTGAAACTAGAAAATATATTTTCAGCTTGTCTAGTTGCATATAAGTGCCTCTTTGTCTGCATCTGTGATCATTGCAAGCTATTGCTATTGCCCTTTAGATAGATTACTAAAATTTTTTGAGATGGAAATTATAGCCCTTGATGTTTATATCTTGTGATGATATTACTTTGTGCAGGCTTATATAAATTGTTCCTTTCAGCACCATGGGGAGGCCCTACATGTAACGCCATTGAGACATTTACACTAGATTTGCTGAAGCCTAAGGTAGCATTTGGTACGTTAGGATAATGATTGAAATAGACTGGAATGGAATGAGAGAATTCTATTCCAATGTTTGGTACAAAAATATCTTTGAAATTGTTATGAAAATGAAATTCTCTTGCATGGGAATTAAATTCCCATTAACATGGGAATTCTAATCCTTCCCAAGAGGTAAGGAATTTGATTCTCAAGTTCATTAGAATCATAAAAAAGAAAAAACTCCTCCCTCCTCCACCACCCTTTCTCTTCCCTTTTCGATCATCCTTTCTCCTCCCTCCTTAGCCTCCATAGTCAAAGGCAGTAAACCAGACGTCCTTGAGTATCTCATCTACGCCACCCATGTACCTCCCCCCGATGAAAACCCTAGGCAAGCTCAATTGCCTTTTACCCAAGATCCCCTTCAACTCATTCAGGACTCCAAAGTCCATCGACAGGTCCTGCTCGTTGACGGCCACACGGAAGCCACGAAGGATGGATCCGACGACGCGGCAATCCTCGAAGGTCTTGCAGACCACACAGAGGCTGGTGAAGTAGACCATGATGTGCTTCTCCCTAGTAGGAGAGAGGAAGCGCCACATGTGGAGGGCAGAGGTGGCCATACAAACGTGGTGGAAGACGGAGGGCTTCTTTGGGGATGGGGAGGTGGTGGTGGTGGTGGCAGTGTCATCAAAGAAAAGGGAGTGGATGTCTTTGAAGGACGAGAAGGCGAATGAGGGATGGACAAGAGGCGGTAGTGGGGGGTGGTGTGGAGGTAGGGAACGATTCCCGATCATGGTTTCAACTCCAAAATGGCCACATGGGCAATGAATGGGAGGAGGTAGAGAGAGAAGGGAAGGGAAGGTCGTGGGATTTTTTTAGTTTGGTTTGATTATTCTATTCTATTCCATACCAAATACTAGAATGGAATAAAATTATTTCATTCCATCTCATTTCAAATTCCAGTCCAAAGTTCATTTCATTCCTATCTATTTTCATTCTTGCGTACCAAACGCTACCTATGGATGGACATGAATTGCTATTTACCACCCTCCTGCATGAAAGTGCATAGCTTAGTTTTATGTACCATTTATATAAGTTTCATCTAGCACTAATGTACATGACTATGTTTACTTAATTTTATTTATTATAAATAATGTATGTGGCCTAGTTTACTTAGTTTTTATTTGTCACTAATGTACATGGCTTAGTGTATAAAAGATATACATGGTTATATGCAGATATAAAATTTTTCAACATGCTCAGGAAATAACACCTAATATTATCATGCTTTTACCTGATCAGAATGTCGATGTGAATCAAGCAGAAAAACTTTCATGGTTATCGTTCCCTCCCTTGGATATGGTAGGATAATTTTTGGAACTAATTTTATTTTTAAGATATGCTTTTTCTTTACTTTTAGGGTTTTTTTTATTGGTTGGATTCTCATAGTATAATACAACACAATATGTAGTTGACTAGTTTGGGATAAATACCACCATGTTGACAGGTCAGAGGTGTTTGTTGACTGCTAACAATCGAAACAATATGTTTGACCTAGACATGATCACACATGTATAATGTACACTTCCACAACACAGAATAACATGCCATGTGACTATTTAGACTGACAGAAATATTTTCAATTTTCAGTTCATAGGCCAATGATGCATGCTCATCTTCTAACAATTTCAAATGAAGATTATGACTAAAATGTGATTACATTATATACTAGTATTAGATCTGCATTGCTAAACTTGTGTTTATCTTCCCTTCTTGCTAAAATTTACCATAAACGTTCTTTGTCATTCTGATTTATTGTCAAGCGAAACTTTGCATTCTCATCTTATCAAGCAGTCGAGAAAATCTTCTGATGAAGTATGTTTCTGATGATATTCTGATTCAAGAGAATTGTAAGGATGTTTATGCCTTTTGCTTAGATCATTATTCTTAAAATATTTTCATCTCAACAATTGTAAGGATGTTTATGCTTTTCACTAATATGTCAATATAGATTTTTAACGGCAAATCTAACCTTTTTGTGGAAAATTCTAATTGTTACTAATTGTATATTTTGTTGTAGTGAATCTATCTCAACATGACACTTTTATTTTCGAAAGAACATGTAACTTGTACAATTTAACTCGACATTGTATGATAAATGGTGAATGATACCGACTAGAGGGTGTTTCGATCATAAAACTTAGTTGTGAATTTTTTTTATAAGAGATAAAGCCTCAGAATAGAAAAGGAAGGAGCACCTAGAGGTCAAAGAAGAATCCACATGTAGATGAATGAGAGAAGCCTACATCATGTGAGTCTGAGAATCTCTTATGTAGATTGCTAAGACAATCTAGCACATAGACATGTGAGACAACTAATTCAACAACGTTGAATTTTTGATGGAGAGGCGAGAAAAGGATTTTCCTACTTGTTATGCATGGTTGATTGTGTTGACCACAAGATTAAACAAGAAGGAGAGAAATTTGTATTTGAATAATTTTTCATATTCCATTGACTAAAGAAAGGATATACATTTTTCATAAGAGATGCAAGCCTTTCAACAAAATTTCTTGTGGATCTTGTTGTAAAATTTTAGATAATAGAAGGTACCCAACATAAAATGTTGCAATTAAATGTACTTGTCTATCCCATGGGGAAAAGGGTGAAATCAAATTGTAAACAATTATTCAAGCAAACTAGAAGAGATTGGGAAAGATTGATTTAGTACAAATATAAATTGTAACAGTTAACTCTATCTCCCCCTCCCCACTCCAAACCAGTTCATATCAATGTTGAAATCAAAGAATAAAAAAAAGAAACAAAGATTCAACCATATAATTCACTACAAATTGAAATCTAGCGCATAATCTATTTAGAAATGATAAACCATGCATAGATACCACAGTATGGTGTGAGAATAGGATGATAAGTTACCATATATATAAGTACTATAATATGGAATGAGAATAAGATGACACGTTACTATCGTAATACAATATCAACCCCAACCAGCTTTCTTATAACATAGATTAAGAAGATGCATTAACCTATCTATTTAAGTAAATTATGAATTATTGTTATCCTATTCAAGCAAACATGATTATGAGCGTTGAAACACAATTATAAGAGAGAAGAATTTATTAAATACAAATTAATCATACAAATTATTCATTTATGTAAGGATTATTACTTTTTCTTTGTGGCATTTACATAACAAAGCTCTGTCAAAAATTGTGACTAAATACAAATTATTCATTTTTGTCATGAAGGAGATGAATCGGTTTCTCATGTTTTCTTCACTAGTGTGTTTGTTAGGTGGGCGTGGGCTGCCTCAACTTGCTCCAATTACTCACTAAGAATGTCATTGAGAAATAATATTGAAAATAAACTTCATATAAGGTTCTTTGATGTTCTAGATGACTCTTTCAAGTGTCTTAGCTTTCTTCAAGCAAAGACCTAATCAATTGAAATACCATTCCTCAAGGTAATATGATTGCTAGCTAATTAATATTTATCTTCTAAATAAAATATGCGCATTGCCACATACCAAATATATGTTTAATAAAACTTCTTTAGTTCAATCAATGTTTTAGAATGGCTTAAAATCATAAAAGTAATCATGAGCTAAGACTTTCTTACAAGTGGTAGAAAAATGGTTTATAAATTGCAAAACAAATAAGCAGCTTGAAATAGTGAAAATTGAGAATTCGTGAATTCTAATATGTTATTTATCAAAGAAATTGAAAGCAGATTAAAAAAAACTAAAAAAAAGTATAAACTAGGTTTACCCTCTTTTATTTTAGAACAAATAAAGTTATTAAATTTAATGAGACAAAGAAGATAGAAAGAAAGTAAGAAACTAATGAGACGTATATGAAAAAAAATGATTAATCCATATATAGTCACATGTGTTTATAAAATAGATAATTATAGATAACATAAAATAGTAAAAAAATTGTTGAAAAAGTAATTTAGTAATTTCACCCATACTAGAGAAATGAATGGATCTGAATCGAGATCTTGTATTCTCATTATCAAAATTTCATTTTGTAAGAAATTCATTAAAGAACTTATCCACTACAAACATCTTGCATTCACACTCCTAATTATTTCTCACACTAGTAGTTAACATTTGCATTCAAACTCATTCAATCTTAAACAATATTAAAAAAACATTAATTAATCAATAAACGAATCCTAGCCTTCATCAATGTACAACAAGGATTCTCCTTTCGCAATGTCAAAAATGGAAACAACATCTAAATCTCAAAAGTCCATTTTAGAGAAAAAAAAAAGTCAAAAAAAGTAAAAAAAATACTACGACTTCAACATTTCTTTTAGAGGGCTGATCTGTAATGGTCTAGTTGTGGACCACAACCAAAATTTTTGGGGGTCTACAACAATTTTTTTTTATTTTTTTCATTTTTAGTTATTTCTTATTTTTTAGATTTTTCTATTATTTTTTAAATATTTTTTCAACAATTTCAGTTATTTATTCATTGTTTTCTATTTTTATTTAATACATGTGGATCCCACAGTTCATGTGTGAGTATCACTATAGAAAATTTGCCCTTTATTTAATACTATAGAAACCTAACGAGATCGTAGTGTAAAGATAAGATACTAGATGATATATTAGAGTGGATTTATTCCTTCAACCTCTCTTTACATGTAGAATAAAAAAAATAGGAATAAGTAGAAACTAGTGTATATTCTGTTAGTGTTGGTATTTTATTTAGAAGTTTGAGGTGAATAAATGTGTATAAAGAGAAATTCTGGTTTAGTTGAAAAGTTAAATAAGTATCAGAATAAATGTTGGAATGAGTGAAAAATATGTAAATTAATAGTACTAAAATTATTATTAAAATATATATCTAATTTGAAGTATATATATCTATCATATTAAATATGTATAAATAGATAACACATTTGAATATCTAATTTATGCCACCTCCCCTGTGGCATAAATATTTTAGAATAAATAAACTAGCATAGGAATAAGTAAATAGAATCCTAATTCCTATAGTTATTCTGGATCAACTCACTCTCCAATGACATTACATACAACATAATAACATATATTCCTTGTAGAAGTCACCACATTTTTCCCTTGGGTACAGAAAGACTCACACCATTCTCTCTCTGCAACAGAACCTTCTATTCTCAGATCTCTCTCTCTCTCTCTCTCTCTTTCTCTGTGTCTCTTTGCAAATGAAAGAAAAGGAGGAGGAGAGGAAGAGGAGAACACGAGGAGAGGAGAAGGAAATCCCCAATGCAGCCGAGACCAACAGATGCTCCCAACCCAAACCCGAACCCTACCCTTACCACCCCAAATAATGGCCCTTCACCGCGGGTGGCGGCGGCGGCGCCGCACCACCGGCGGGTGCAGTCGGAGGTGGCGTTCCGGATCCCGGACGACCTCGGGGAGGGTGGCGGACCGGGTTTCGACGAGGAGGAGGACGATCTGTTCTGCACGTACATGGACATCGAGAAGATCGGGGGTAGGATAGAGGAGAGCGGATCTGAGAGTGGGAATGGGGTGGTGAAGGAGGAGGGGGAGGAGGAGGGGGGAAAGGTGGGGAATGGTGGTAGGCGGAGGCATCGGCATTGTGGGTCGGTGGATGGGTTGGGGCTGGGGGTCGGGGGAAGAGGTGGGGATGGTTGTGGTGGTGGGTTGTTTGGGGAGGTGTCGGAGGCCAAGAAGGCCATGGCGGCCGATAAGCTCGCCGAGCTGGCTGCTATTGATCCCAAGAGAGCCAAAAGGTCAGAACCTTTTTTCTTTGTCTTCTGTTGGGTGATCGATCTTGTGATTTTTTGGAATTTACGTTGTGATTTTGATGTGTAGTACTTTATTACTGAGGGATATGAATTGGTTGGATTTTACGCTGTGATTCGTATGTGCATTTTTTTTTGCCTATTGTAATTTGTTGGTGTTTTTTTGGATGGTGATTTAGTGGACTTGCTTTTGTTGGTTGCCAAAGCCGTGTATGGTATGGGGTCAGATTTGTTCTTCCATTTTTCTTGTTGATGTCGAAAGGATTTGCTGGGGCTTTTCCAGCATACTGTAGAAATGGGATAGAAAAAATGTAACGACCAAAAGGAAAGTGGTGGTTTAATTTTTTTTCCTAATGCTAGCAAGTAGCTAAGATATTTTGTTTGTGTTTCTTATTCTTTTTAATTATTCAAGTTTGCTGCCGCTTTAAGAACTCTATAACAAAGTGTGTTTGCTAAGGGAATGTATTGGATTAATGCTATACCCATGTATGAAGAAGAAACGTGAAAGTGTGATATTCTTATGTATCTGCTTTTTGGGGAGAATGTGCCGTTTTGGAGCAACATTTTAGTGGATAAAGTGGTGCCAAAAAAATAGCCAGTACTGGTATATCTAAAAAAAATGCAAAAAGTGAGCTTTCACTAATTGATGCTGGAAATTACAATTTCTTCTTGAAGTACAGGCATAATAATTGAAATGCTAATAATAGTAAAGTTAGAATGGAAACTTGAAATATCATTTTAAGCATCTTATACATTGCATTTATATGTGATAAGACTATTTTATGTTTCATCCGGTGGTTAGGGATGGATACTTTGTATCCGAACTGTTGAAGGAACTTCCATCAAGGAGTTATTGAACTGCTTGACTATTCTTTAAGGCTGCTTAGTTGCCGGCAATGTTTCAGTCTGGGCATTGCATTTTCCTTTTTTGAAAGTTTAGCTGGGCACTGCATTTTAAAACATACGATTACTGCTATTCGACTATGCATCTGCTTTTCTGTCATGTAGATTACTGCTATTCTGAACTCAGTCTCTTATTATTTACAGAATTTTGGCAAACCGACAGTCTGCTGCTCGTTCCAAAGAACGAAAGGCACGCTACATTTCAGAACTTGAAAGGAAGGTCCAGACCCTCCAAACTGAAGCTACAACTCTTTCTGCACAGCTCACACTTTATCAGGTCTTTATCTATGTTTTGTCATGACGAAATAGCTCTGTCGTAACTCTTACATGGACCATAAACAATATGAGCAGGTTTTTGCATGTCTATTTCATCTTTTTTCTTTTATGGAGTTGCCGACTCCATATGTCAAACATATGATCCTAAAGATGAATCTAATTTTAGCATTTCTTCTTCCATGGCACATATTATTTGTCTCCTCATTTGTTTTTATGTTGAAGATTTCAATATTGAATTTCTTTTCCCATTTTTCCTGGTAGGCTGCTATTATTTATCTTTTTCTCTTTTTGAGTTGTTTCTGTTCGAATGCTGTAACTTATTGGTCTCCAAATGGTTTCATAAATATTTCTCTCTCTGTGAAAGCTCCCTATATAGAAGTTAGAACAGAGGCTTGCTCAGCCTCAAACGGCTAGAACAATTTGACAACTGATACAGTCAACTCTTTTTCTTTGAAATCCTCTCTCAACTAGTACATCATAATTCGATAAAATTACCTTTTTTGCTACCTTAAAGGCTTTTATGACTTGACTTCTACTTGTTATGTTGTCATCTTATAGAGGGACACAACAGGCTTGAATGCAGAAAATGCAGAACTGAAGCTACGACTACAAGCTTTGGAGCAACAGGCTCAGTTGCGTGATGGTAAGCTCTGTGCTACATTTTGCAAAAGTTTTGACAGCAGATTATGGTTTTCACTCTTCAATATGATACTGATATCTTTTACCATGTGATCTCTTTTGTTTGAGTACTAGTTCAATTCTTACCTAGGTTTTGCTTTGTGTTCATCTTGTGTAATTAAAGCCAATCCTTATCGACATTTATCTAAGTGGGATTTTGAAAAACAGTATCCAAGGTGAAACCATTCCAATACCAGTAATCTTGGGCAAAAGCTTTCAAGGACTTTGGAATTTATATGTTATTTTGGTTTTGTTTTCAGAATTTATACATCACCTTTATCCTGAAGCATATAATTTCTGCCTTTTTAATTTCCTATAGTAAGAAAAAGGCTTTTCTACCGACCCTAATGTAGAAATTTCCTTCAATGTGGTTGTGGTCACTGTAATGAATTATTGTTGTTTAAAGATTGAAAAATACGCTGTATGCAGATATGTCACTGATGTTTTTGTTATTCATATAGGAAAATATGGCACAAAACTGCACAATAATCTTGTTATTTATTTTCTCTTAAATTTAATTTGTCATTTTTTTGCAGCATGCCTGCAGGCTGCAACAAGTGTGGGCTTTATCTTAACCAACGTCTCTGACTGCTATTTATTTTCTCTTAACAGCATTGAATGAGGCCCTGAAACAGGAAGTTGAAAGGCTCAAAGTTGCCACTGGGGAAGTGTCAAATCCCACTGAAAGCTTCAATCTTGGTCTACACCACATGCATTACAATTCACCCTTTTTCTCACCGCAACAGTCAGGGGGCCATCACCAGGGTGTGCAATTGCAACACGAATTCCATCTGTACCAGAGCGGCATGCCTAATCAGCAGGTGCTTCCTCACTCCAGTGCACTCTCGGACATGATGCAACAAGACTCTCTTGGTCGCCTGCAGGGTTTAGACATAAACCGTGGATCGCTTCACCTGGTGAAATCGGAGAGCTCAATTTCTGCTAGTGAGAGCAGCAGTACATTCTAACCTGTGACGGTTGTTCCAGAGTGATGCATCTGTTAGATTGCTTTGTCCATAGCCTGACGTCTGATTTTCCTCTTGTTCAATTTCTCTATTATTTATTCTAATTGTTTCATTTGTGTTATCGTGTTGTTGTTTGTTCTTGGGGTCGGTTACTTTTTTTAGCTGAGCTCTTTGTTTTTCCTTTTTTAATTTATGAGTGCTTTAGCTGTTCACTTTGATATGAGGATCTTTTGAGAGCTTCCTCCTTGCTGTTGTATCGTTTCCAACTGAATTGTAAGATTTACTGTGCTGTAAGAACTTTTGGGTGATGTGGACTCTGCTCTCCAGTTTTAACGCTTTAAGTCTAGTGCTTCTTTGAGATTATGAATCTGCTTCGTAGGAATCGGTCGTGAGTGAACTTAAGACCTGTGGCGAGTTTAGAGTTCTCTCAACCACTGTGATAATGATATATTGTCTTTTTTTTTTTTTTTTTAAGATTTTTTCCCAACAACTAGAGTCAAAGAAATATCATTTCATGAGGGTTGTAATGATATATATATATTTTTTGTTAACGGTTTAGATAGATAGAAGGTGAATTTTTATGCATGTCTCAGGATTCGAACTTAGGATCTGTGACGATTTTTATGCATGTCTTAGGATTCGAACTTAGGATCTGTGACGAGTTTAAAGTTCTTTCTGTTACTGTGATAATGAGACTATGCTGCATAAGAAGTCGAAAGAAACTCCATTTGTAGTTGGTTTTCTAATGTAAATTTATCAGAAACATCTGCGAGTACGTTTTTGTACAAATGTAGTATTTGAATTGTTTTTGTAACATGTAAATGTATAGCTGTCATTATATGCTTACATGAAGTTGAAAGTCAGGAAGTTCCAAGAAATCCAAAAACCGATGCTGTTGCTAAATTAGTCAGGAAGTGAACTTGAAGGTTTAAAATCTCTGAGTGATGTTACCAACCATCTCATCTCTCATTTATGTAGTGTATCAAGTACAACTGTTGGAACAATAAAATCCGACGTAACATGGAATGGTACTACACTGGAAGATGAATGCCATGGACCAAAAATGGAAGATGCAAAGGTTCATCTAGCACTTATTCTACACACGCACCAAGCATAGGACCGTTTCCTCTAGAAGGTGGGACTGAACAAGGTGGATGTAAGAATAATCATCAATTATATATTCTCAAATAATCTCAAACACACAAGTAAAAGTTAATGAGTAGAAAATAAATCATGCTCCAAACAAAAGTATTGTTTTCTAGGAATCAGTTTCCACATGATGCGATTAGCATATAATATGCTGATGACATTATTTTTTTCTTATCTCGTTCAGAAGAGTATATGATCAATGTTAAGAGAATTATTTGTTGTTTCTAGGCATGTGTTGGTTTGAAGATTAATTTTTATAAATCTTCTTTAACAGGTATCAGAGTTTCTAATGATTTGATTAAGACATGTTGTGATATAATGGAGTGTGAGTCAATGACCTTGCCAATCAAATATCTAGGTCTCTCTCTCCAATTCATGAAAACAATCTATAGAGATTGGTCACTAGTGTTGGATAAAATTATAGCTAAATTAGCATATTGGAAATCTAGATACTTATCTTTTGGTGATAGGCTTACTTTGGTTAATTTTGTTTTATCAGCAATACCTACATATTACCTTTCGGTCTTCCACTTGTCTGCTAGAGTACAAAAAGAAATTAACATGCTCAAATGACGATTTTTATGGCAAGCTTCCCAAGGTAACAACAATTGCTATCATTTAGCTAAATGGAAAAACATCTACCATTCTAAGGATCAAAATGGGTAGAGAATTATAAATATTAAGAACTTCAGCTTGGCCTTGAAATGTAAGTTGTTATGGCAATTGCTATATGATAACTCTAAACAAAAATAGCCAGAATTCATTAAAGCTCGTTACTTCTCTTGGCTTTGGTAGGGTGCCCTTTTAATGTCTCTCCAAGCCAAGGATCACCATTATGTCAAGAGCTTAGACATTGTTTCCCAATTGTTAATGCTTTTCCTAGATTTATTGTTCATAATGGAGAGAAAAGTATCTTTTGACAAATAAATGGGTTGGGGAAGCGACTTTAAAAAATACCCTACTAGATCTTCTCCTTGTATCAAAACATAGAAAATTATCAGTTAAAAAAAATGCTCTCTGTATATTCTTCAAATTTTCCTAGCCTATTTTGTTATTCTACGGTGTAAAATAGAAATGCTAAGGCTTTGCAACAACAACAAGAGAAGTTTGAAGATATTATGAAAGGATTGTTATTAAACCAGGAATCAGATAACATTACCTTGGAACTATTTGTTGATAAATTCTACTTTGTTAAAACTTGTTACATGCTCTTAAATGATGGTGGGCTTAGATCACCTTACAACCATTGCCTTTGGAAGAATTGAGTTCTATTAAAAGTTAATATTTTTGTGCGGTCAGTGGTCCATAATAAAGTTCTCTCATGTGCTAATCTATCTAAGAAAGGTTGGGTAGGCTTGTCAAATTGTCTTTCTTGTGGGGCATTATTAGAATCAATGAACATTTATTCCTACATTACTCTTTGGCTTATGAGGTGTGGAGCTTCTTCCTCAATAATTCATTTCACACCTCTAAAGTTGGTATTTCCAGTATTTTCAATCTTTTTATATAGGTTAAGTATTAGTTGAATTTTAAAGGATGGGACATTCTCGTTTTGCAACGCTTTGGTCTATTTGGAAGGAAAGAAATAATAGGATTTTCAAAAATTCTTACAAGTCTTCTTCTCAAGTTATTTTTCAAAAATTCTCGTTAATTTCTTCTTGGTTAGAAAATTTGGATGTGGGACAAGGTAATGAGGTTATCTCTTAAGCTATTAATCAGATACAACAAGATTGGGACCAAGACAGGGCAAATTAGGCAACTCAAGTAATTACTTCTTCTATTAGACTTTTAATGGTGCTTGTTCCTCCCCATTCCAATCCAACTGCTGCCTTAGCCTATGACCCCTTGAACTCAGGAAGTGAATCTGCGATGTGAAGTCTTTGGTTAATTCTTGATTAATCAATTTTTGGACTTGTATTTTTTTGGCCTGTTTGTTTTGATCGCTTGATAATCTTGACCTTTTTAGAACTTTGTAATTTGGGTAATTTGTGAACTTATTTTTGCACTCGGTGATGGTTTCATAGCCAAGTGAATATAATATTATCTCTTTAACGTTTGCAAAAAAGAAGAAGCAAAAGTATTATTATGTGGGTTTGGCACATATCCTCAAGAACTCCTGCTTGGGCTTTTGGAAAACCTTACTAACTTTCTTCTAGGTTAAGTTAAAACCTTAATCTTTTGGGGAACATTCATTGCTAGAAGACTTCTCAGAATTGAGTTGTAGTAATTTTGGATACAAGAATAATGTTTACAATGTAAATCTAGATCTTGGAGTGGCAGAAGCAATTGATCAAGCTGCATTTGTTTGTGGGAGTGAAGATTGGCTTGGATAGTAAGAGTTGGCACTATAGTAGTTCTCATTGGGAGTTGTTTTTATCAGCTCTCATTTTTTTCACAAATCACCACTAAAAATTCTATATTTTGCGATGACATTTAGCAAGGACTTTGCGAGGAAATGTCTTCGCGAATTTTTAACGATGACATATAATGAGGACATGACCTCGCAAAATTATGATGAAGACTTAGTGAGGATAATTTCTTGCTATATCCTCACTATTTATATAGCGAGGACTTAGCAAGAACATGTCCTCGTTATCTGTCCTTGTTATTTCAGATATATCCAGTCGTGGCTCCTTTTCCCCCTTTCTTCCTTACTCTCACTCGCATCTCCTCCTCCACCTCCGCAGCACATCCTCTACTTCCACCTCATCCTCCGCAGCGTAGTCTATTCTTGCTGACGAGCTCCTCCTCGTCCTCCTCCATAGTGTGACCTCCTCAGTGCCTTTTATTTGCCTCCTCCTTTGCATCTCTACCGTCGTCTTCGCAGTGCCTCCTCTGCCTCTTCATCTCCTCCTTCGCCTTCGTAGCACCTCCTCTGCCTTCGTAGTGTCTCCTTCGCCTCCACATTTCCTCCTTCGCCTTCGCATCTTCTCCTCTGCTTTTGCAGTGTCTCCTTTGCCTCTACATCGCCTCCTTCGCCTCCACTGTAACAACCTGACCCTGAGCTGTTACCTCAAGTCTAGCTACCAACTTTTTTTTTCACATTAATCTTAAACTAAATCCAATAAGAAACAATATAAACCTAAATACTAATAATTGAAAGAATTTAACTACTTACATACCCAGATTCCTTGATGAGTGGTCGACTGGCTCTAGCTTCGAGCTCATTAGTAAACTCTTCATCCTATTTTGTACTTGAGAAAACAACCAAAAAACACGTATGAGTGACCACTGAAAGGTCACTCAACACAAGCCCCCACTAAACCCACACTATCCTGGCATCACTCTCGGATGCCGCACACAACCACAGGTAGAACACTTTGTCCCAGCATAACACACACTTTGGTACCTCTCATGGATGTCACAACACCACAGCAAAGCAACATAGTCTTGCCTTATAACAGCAAGTAATAGAAAACATGCCTTTAAATAAAAGTCTTTCTTTTCTTTTCAAAACCATGCATGCTTTTCAAAATTTATGCATACTTGAAATGGCCACTCTTGCCAAGTCAAGTCCACAACCACCAAGGAGTGTCACACAAACACCAACCCTTTGCTCAGTTAAACAAACAATCATATCACAAACGAGCACCACTCCCTAACTCTGAAACCACAATGCCACCTATTGGTGCAACCACTCAACGCCCCTTAAGGGAAAAACAACACAACGCCCATCACAAGCTCAAACAACACAACGCCCCACATAGGCAAAACAACACAAGCCACAACAAACACTAGTTACAAGCAGCAGTTAGGGCAGAACCCTGAACTCGCTGCACTGCCACGAATGGTTGCAACCACTCGTCTCGTCCAACAAGCCTCACTCTGGTGTGTCGTGTTACTTGGCGCTAAGCAACCGACACCTAGCCACAAGTAGTCTATCGAAGCACGACCAATGGTGCCTGCTCTACCATGGTGGAAGTCCCCGTGCGGACATGCCACTGCTCCGACCAATGGGCCTCATTGTCGACCTCACAGGTCTCAACTAGAATGGGAATGCATCTTCTCACAATGCTTTTGTGTGCCTGGACACCCGAGGACTCTCACCCCAAGCCCTGCTAACACAAATTTGAAAGGAGTAACCTTGGTCTTTCAATTAGCCCCACAGAGTCTTAGTCTTGGTACTTGTACCACTAGGGTACCATGCTCAGCTACATAGAGGTCTCATACTCCCTAGGCTCGCTGTTATGTACCTTAGAGTACAGCCAGTACCCTAGATCTTCGGCATCTGGAATAAATGGAGTCTCATACCTCCAAGTTCAGTTGGTACTTCAACCAATGGACCTTAGCCTTGGTCTCGTGAACAACAATCCAGGAGTCTCAGACCACTAGGATCTAACGAACACTTACCTCAACCTCTTAATCTCAGTAAATAGAAAACTCTAGAAAACCTTTCAAAACCTTTTTTGCAAACTATGCAAGTCTTTTCTAAACTCTTTTTGAAATCTTTTTCAATCATTTCTGGAATTATTTCAAAGCACCTTAGAAACACCACTGGAACACAGCCAACTCAAGTCAACACTTTTAAAATCCTTTTGGAAAACTGATTCCTTTTTGGAAAACCACTTTTCAAACCACTTTGGGATTCCTTTCACAAATTGCTTAAACCATTGTTAAGCAAATACCATTTAAATACCTTTTAGAAATATAACATAACACCAGGCCTATAGCCTCACACAACTGGAAACCAGAGTCACAGCTTAAAACAAAGCTCGGACAACTCTCCTGTTAGATCCAAACAACAAGACCAAAGTCAAGGCAATAGTCTCGGAGTCTCACTTGACTTGCAAGACTGGACATCAGTACAAAAACCTTAACTAGAATCCAAAACATTGGTACCATGGTGCAAGACAACCACTGACACATATCCCTCAGGAACATAGTTAGATCAGAGTCAAAACTCGCAGAACTGTGCCACTAAATCCTCTTTTCAGTGCACCACACACCAGACCTAAAGATGACATCATGCTCCCTATTGTCCATTCTAAACCATTGGGGAAAAGACTTAATACATCTAAGTCGTATCATCTTTTAATCGATCCACTCTTCCGAGATGTCTTACTAATTCCTTTCAAGCAAACCCTAAACCATTCTAGTGATTATCCTAATCATCATTGTGTTAATTAATCATCTCACTAAGACTAACATATATATATATACCCACACACACACACACACACACACACACACACACACACACACACACACACACACACATATTAATCAACCCTCAAAAAATCCTACAATAGGTTCAGGGTTAGATTTAGCAGACTGAAATCGTTCGGTCGACCGAGCCAACACATAGGTCCCAAAGCAAGGAAGCAATTCAATATACCAGACTCATTCGGTATACCAAATCGGGGACTTAAGGTAAAGCTAACAACTAGAATGTCTTGTCGAACCAAGGTGGCTCACTGAAAATCCCTAATTCGGTATAACGAATCCATTTGATATGCCAAACCAAGCGAAATTCAGAAATATGGCCATTCGCCCCAAAACATGATCGCTAGAATGGGAGCATCCAATAGACCCATTTCTGGTGATCCATAAATCACACAAAAATCTCCAAACACGATACATTAAGCATGCTATCAAATGGGACAAACTCCAACCAAATTCATTAAGCCCCCAAAATAAAATCCCAAAGTCAAGGAGCTCATTCATCCATACCATAGCAAAATCCACAAAAATTGACCAAAAATCCATAATAAATTTGTAAAAATCACAAGATCTACTCTCAAGCATGTATTCAAGTTATTCCACGCCATCCCAAGATTTTTCCACCATTCATGCAAAATATCAACCCCTTAAACCCTAAACTGAGAGAAAGGAGAAAGAAGGGGGACGCATGCCTTTTTGGTGGACTTTGGTGACCCAAATGCCCTACTGGCAAGCTTCTCTTCCCTTCTCAACGACCACTGACTTCCATAGGATTTGGTGACTCCAAGCGACACCACCTCCCTCAACCTTGGGCCCACTCCCCGTAAACCCATCTCCTTCTCCTAGGAAACATCGACAATGAGAAAACCCGACGGTGGCAAAGAGAACGACAGCGCAAATGGACAACGACGACGACGACATTGGTATTCCATCTCCTCCTTCCGCCTCTGTCTCTCACTCAAACCTTCTCCCCTTCCTTCTCTCAAAACCAGTGTTATTAAATATTTTTTCGTAAATTTTGCACAAACACCCCTAGCGAAGGAAGATATGCCTCAATATCCCAAAATCATGAAATAATTCACTAATTGGGGTCATGGCAACACAACGACATCCAGCATCATTGCAACTCCGACCCCGCACATCCTCAGGCCACCTCACACCATAGACAGCATCTTTTACCAAAATACTCAATCATTAATTAATTATTATTAATCATGACTAGGCCGACGCCAGTTATACCTACATGCTCTGCAGCCTAGACAGTGTTGTAAAGAGCAACCAACGGTCCCACATGGGGCTATATCCACTGCTGATGGTAAGTTTCTATATAACCTCCTTCTGTTTAAGCAATATGTTATGTTTTGACTTCGACTTGCTTTTCTGTGTTCGCAGTACTAGTGAATGGAGCATTGTATGCAGGGCCATTACTTCTTTCACCTCTACCCCAAACTTCTTCTGCTTTCCCAGCAGTGGTGTGAGCCAGACCATCGTACCGCAGTAGGGGTGTACGATTATGAGTCTTACTGCTATTTGCTGGACTTGCTGTCGATACATGATGTGAGTTTGGAAACACTATGCCTGTTTACTACTTTCTTTGTTTTTTGTCGACTTGCTGGACTGACTTGTGCTCTGTTTTGCCCTGTATAGGTTGAGCTGAGGCCGTTTGAGTGGTACGTCGGGCTAGACTGGGAGTCTCTGAACTCTACCCAGACTTACCGTCGGAAGTAGATCAAGTTTTTCTACTTCAAGAAGTCCGCCTTCTATCTGCCTGGTTGAGTTTGTCATTAGCTCACCCCCGGAGTTCGACATCCCGCTTCCGCCTCTTGCCGAGATGGTGCCTCAGGCCACTACCCATGTAAGGGCTCGCTCTATCGTGGTCGGGATCATGGTCGACCGAAGCCGGTACATCCTCAATCCCGTCAACTATGATGAGTACTAGGAGTGGTATGAGCGGGCTAGCAAGCCATACCTCTTCGAGGCGGACCTCCGTGAGCAACAACAGGATATGTGGTTCTTGGAGAACTGGGTTGAGGTAACATTTCGTTTTGCTTGTGGCATAACCCAACTCCACGATTCTGGCTGTTCTGACACAACTATTTGCTTTTGTTGTAGTGGTTCGAAGGCAGGTTGAGTGATTTCTATGCTCAGATGCGATGAGCCAAGGTATTGTATTTCACTTCCCCTGCCTTTGATTACTGACTACATATGCTTGATCATACTAATAACATTATCCTCATGTGTAATAGGCCCAGCGGGAAGCTCGTAGGGAGGTAAGTGTTTTCCAGGTTCTATGTCTATTACTTTCTATGACCATCCAGAACTGACCTTCTTATTTCAGGGATACCAGGTGGAGGACGTCATCATTGGCAGTAGTGGTGACAAAGCTGACCCCGACCTTACAAAGGATACTTCTGCCGTTGGGGACTTGACGGGCACTTCTACTTCTAGCCCTTCCTGTGCTCGTGCGGCTTCAACTGCAACTGCTCGATCGCTCAAGTGCAAGGGCAAATGCCACACCACTCGTGCCTCCTATGGGTGGGATCCAGACGAGAGCAACGACGAGGCTTGGGATTAGTTTCATTTTCTAAACTTGTATCACTGGTGGTGTTGTAACTTAACATCATTAACTGTAAACTTTGGTTCTGTAAGCTTGAACTATTTCTTTAAATGCTTGCTTCTTGAATGAATGTCTTTGTGCTACCTGCCTTGCTGTGTGCCTTGAAATGTGTTGGTTTGTGCTTGTAGCTGAGCTTCAGGTTCTTTACGCCAGTTGGGCGAGCACTTGAAGGACAGTGGTTTGGCTAATGAGCCCTGTGCCATACACGCATGTGACACGCGCATCTTCTAAGCGCATCTCAGATGAAGGTGTAGCTACTGAAAATCCTTGATGAATACGTGTAGGCGGCACGTGCTTCTTCTTAGCGTCTTTGTTACAGGGCCCAAATTCCTTGCTTAATACTCACATGTCATTCGCACAACCATGACGTGCATGACCTCTGACACAGTCACGGGTCACCAACCTGCGGCTATCCCACGAACCTTCTTCCTCCTTTAAAATGGGGGCATTTGCTAGACAGGGAGCACCCATCTGCTTCAGTCCTCCTGGTTTGAGCTTCCTTGGTGGTCTACTCTTTTCTCCGACCGTCGCCCATCCTCCGGCTATTCCATAGTTGGCAGCTCCGCCGATCCTCCGTTGGACTCCTTTGCTTCTTTTGCTATCGGCGTCCTCCTCCTAGACATCATGGTAAGGCATCCATGGCAATGGGAGGCTGGGTTGTAGATCACAGGCTTTTGACATGATGCTCTTGTGGATTTTCCAGGGTTTCCCGACGATGGTCACTCTGCCTTACTACTCGGACATAATAAAATGTTGGATTGATATGCTTTCTGATAGTGACCGGGAGAAGTTACGATGTTGGGGGATCTTTGAGTGACTCTTGAAGATCAAGGATGTCGAGGTGAGCCAATATCTCCTGTGCGCCATGGCCAAATTCCGAAAACCAACCCATCATGTGTTCCGGTTTGGTCAAGTGGAGTTGACCATCACCCTGAAGGAAACCATGTGGATTTGTGGCATGTCAAGACTACTGGGACCTCCGGTCTTCAAACGTCGAGATGTGTATGCATTCGTCCTTTCCCAACTAATTGGTCTAAATATTGTAGAATGTGGGAGGTGCTTAATCTGTCCAGACGGCTTTGAGCCCATGCTTTGCCTAGATTACTTTTATGAAGTGATCATGAGGCGCTCCGTATTGGACGATGATCTTCGCTTTCTTGGAGACCTTATATTCAGCCATGGCCGGATAACAGTAGCGATTGAGGTGGTTGAGATCGCTTTGGCGGTGGTGAGCAAACCGATTGATCTGGCTCCCGTGATTTTGGTAAAGACCTATCGGGGCCTGGACCGTGCCCTTCACCGGTGCCACCATTTCTATGGCTGTAGAGCATTGGTGTAGGTAATTTTGAATTCTGTTGAGATTGGCGCATCTCTGTTTTAAGACTTAATGCTTTGACAGGTGTGGCTGGCAGCTCACATGGGAGTCGAGGTCCTGCATCCCTAGAGGCCTGCATTTGAGGCTTATTGCTAGAGCGGGCATGCCCGGATCATTTCTGGTGTACGGGAGTTCTACAAGAAGCTGGAGGGACTGTCTGGAGATCAAATAGCTTGTCAGATTGTCCCATCAACCGCGGAGCCTTTCACAGTATTCTTCAATGGCACCAACATGAGGGTGGTTGTCCTTCCTGGCCTAACTGGAGGAGTGGAGTATCATCCTGTTCGTGTCCTGCGCCAGTTTGGTTTCCACCAGGACGCCTTTGAACAATCTCCAATGCCTACCATCTTCCAGCTGTATCCTCAGAATTCCACCGTCATGACTATTGAACTGGCTTGTTTGCTGCGGACTGGTATTAGCTCAAGTGTTCTGAATCTGGTGAGAGGCATGGGCTATTCTGAGGCATATCGGGCGCACACACAGGCAGATTAGCCAATCAGTGAAATGGCCCCTGGTGCTCCTCTGTTT
The DNA here is from genome assembly GCA_024699735.1 of Posidonia australis. Lineage (NCBI taxonomy): Eukaryota > Viridiplantae > Streptophyta > Magnoliopsida > Alismatales > Posidoniaceae > Posidonia > Posidonia australis. The sequence goes on along the minus strand of JAMKQA010069766.1, from coordinate 490 downwards.
CAAAATGCCAGTAGCTCAAAGAGGCCCCGGACTGGAAGGAATTGATGATCCAAGCAGATGCAGTGTACTTCTGTGATTTCTTTCAATGATTGTACCCTAGATCTTAAATCTCAATAAAAATTATATGCTTTTCTATTGTGTGCTCCTTATTCCTTTTTGTGATAAGTTTCTTTGAGCGACTCAGCCATAGCATTAGGACTGACCAAACCATACCCTTTTAAAGGCGTAAATTGGATATATTATTGTGACTTGTTAGGTTCAGCCTCTAGACCGCGTATGCGGGAGGTACTTCTCCTGCAAGTTGGCCATTGGTCTCCCTGGTAGAAATGCGCATGTCCTACGTGTTGGAAAGATCTTTAAGTACATTTTGATGATAACAAATGACTATTGATTATTTGACAAATAATCACTTAAGCAAATCTGATATACTCAAGTACTGAATATAAAAATCATTTATCAAAGGCACATTAGTCATATATATGCAATATTC
>JAMKQA010069765.1:0-19271 GCA_024699735.1 Posidonia australis | reverse complement strand
GATTTGTCATAGGTCGCGTCGGGGGGGGGGGGATATCCCCTTCTTCTGGTTGCCGTCGGTGGTGGGTTCGACCCGCCGTCTCAGGCCGCCTGGCCTCCTGCGAGGCCCCTCGGGGGCCTCTCTTTCCTCTCCTTCCTCTCCCTCTCCTCTCCTATGATCCCTCCTTCTCCCTCTATCTCCTCTAGATCCGCTCCGCTCCAGGAAACATCGCCTCTGACACCACTCGACGACACCGCCACTGCCGTCGAGGACGCTCCCGAGCATGCCTGGCAATCCTGCACCTCTCCGTTGCTCTGAGAAGCTCCTCCTCCACCCCACGAAGACGTCTGCGCCACTCCGTCGCTGCATGGACCACCGAGGCTCCTCGACGACTCGCCGCAGTCCTCGCCGTCAACACGGAGGTGGGGGGAGCACCTCCGATCGCCCCAGAGCGCACCGACGCCCCCATCAACCTCGCCGTGTCCCCGAGTCGCTCCCCCGCCTTCCGGAGCCTCCCTGGCAACAACAGCCCGTGCCGCTGCCGCTGCCGTCGCCGCTCGCCGTCACGTGGAGCTCCGGCCGCTTCGGCGCTCCCCGCTCCACTCCGACCGTCCAGGAGGGCTCCTCGCGTCGTCCCGAGCATCGCCGAGCCTCTCCACGCCGCTCCCCCGTTGCCTTGACGTCCAGCGACGTCCCAGCCACCGCCGCAGTCCCCCTCGCCGGAGCGCGAGGTGGGTGGAACGATCAAGGCCACCCTAAGCCTCGCCGATGCTCCCCGGAGCTCCTCCGTGCCGCCGCGATGGTCCCCTCCTCTTCCCGCAGTCTTCCGAGCCTCGGAGAAGTCCCTAGAAGTTCACCGGAAAAGATCGCCGACGGCAGAGCACTGGCGATCTCCGGCCATCTTCGAATGGGTCATTTATGGCCCATTCGCATTAGTTTTTTAATTTTTTCAATTTAGTCCTTTATTTATTACATTTAGGTCCTTTTTATTGCATATGGGTCCAGACATTTTCTTTTTAGCCCTTACAGTTTTAAAATAGTTTTTTTTATTCTTTGTTTTCTCTGAGAATTTTCACAGAACCCCCTGCATAATTCATCTTTTATTTATTTACGCATGAATGCAAGTTTTGATGACATCTGGGTCCCTGGAGTAGAGGTTTTGTTTTTTTTTCATTTAAGTCCTGGAAAGTTACATTTAGGTCCCTGAATGTTTCTGAAATGATTTTTCTCAGTGAACTTTACATTCTGAACCCTGAACATTCTAAAAATTGCACTGATGATCCATAAAATTGAGTTTTCATCACATTTAAATCCTGAAAATTAGCATTTAGGCCCTTGATGTTTTCTGAAATGTCTTTTCTTTGTGAAATTTGCAATCTGAACCCTGGATTCTTTAAAAATCACACTGTCCATCATGTAAATTGAGTTTTCTTTACAGTTAGGTCCTGAAAATTGTCATTTAACCCCCAGAATTTTTAAAAATGAGTTTTCACCGCGAATTTTGCATTTTAAACCTCAAGAAACTTCATAATTACTCTAACCAACATAAAAGCTTGATTTTTGTTACAACCAGACCCTGAAATTTTGCATAAAAGCCCCCTGAATTCACAGTAAAGCATTTTTGAACATAAAATTTACATTTTTGACCCTTAGGTTATTTCTAAATTCCTCATTTAGGGTTTTTAATTGTTTTCCATCATGTTTTGGGCTATTTTCCACCCTTGTTTTGCATTTAATCACAGAATCCACTTGCAAACCATGTTTTCAATGAAATTTGACCTTTTGCCCTGTATTTTGGCCGTATTTGCACTCTTGTAAATTTTGCACTTTAGCCCCTGAATTTTCAGGATATTATCCAAGTGCAATTTTTGCATCCTTGTGCCACATTGACACTGGACCCATCATTTGCATGTTAGAATAAGGATCAGGAACATGTTTTCATCTAGTTTCTCACGCTTTTCGCGCTTTTCGCGTTTTAGTCCCTATGTTTATCATTTATTGCATTTACCTCCTTTTGGTGATTTTTTTCTTCTCCGGTTTCTTCCAAATGACAGTATCCAGACATTTAGCATACCTTTTGACATATCTTCGGCCATGTATCGCTCCCATGCAAGCATTCATCATCTCTGGCCAGGGGAAATGACTAAATTGCCCCTACCCCAATTCATGAGCATGCATCTCGATCTTTGCATTTAGTCTTGCCCTGGCATTCATATTAACATGATTAGAGCATGACCCAGGTTTAGCAAACATTCATCAAACCTTTAGCAAGCATTTGGACTAGAAAGACCGAGTTCCTTGGGCGTACGAGGGTGCCTAACACCTTCCTCGTGCGTAATAGGAATCCTTACCCATCCTCTGGTTAGCAGACATCCAGCCTTTCCATCTGCATCCCATGCATTCATCCTTTTGTGGTTTTCCTCATCTTTCCCCAAAGACTAGGTGGCAACTCCTCCTTTTCTTTTTTTCTTTTATCCTATCCTTGCGCCTTCACCATCCTGGCATGGTTGTGGTCTCCTCCCCACCCCTCCCTCGGGTCGGGCATGGTCACAAATATAATTATGTATCTTTTAGAATCACGGCTTGAAGTATGGTCATTCTTATGTATCTTTTATTATGTTGTTTTTTTAACTGATTGTCATTAGAAGTCACACAAAAACGTTTCTAGTTATTCTTATGTATCTTTTACTATGTTATTTTACGTCCGATACCTGCAGTCAATAAGCTTCACTACTGTATTTCTATCATAACATGATACATGAGAATTTCATATTACTAGGAATCGTGATTTCTGTTTAGAATTTCGCAGTATCAGACATGGTTATTGTTATTTTTTTTCATATCTAGTTATATTCTTCCATTTTTCACTATCAACATTTTATTTTTTCTATAAGTTTTATTAAATGGTTAAACCACAAATCGAACCGAACCAAACCAATTTTGAATGGTTAGATTTGGTTCGATTTCAATAAATAAAATGGTTCGGTTCAGTTTGAAAATTGTTTAAACTAAACTATATGATTTAGTTTGTGGTTTTATCTCAAATTGAACCAAATCGAACCGTGCCCACCCCTAGTTGCGTGCTTAGGGTTTTGCGATGACTAGACCTTTTATCTTGTTTTTTCTAGTAAATACATTGTTTTTTACTGTTTATATTGTTTTTTATGGCAGTGGTCGCGAAATAAATAAAATAACATCCTATCCACTTGTAGTTAGATTTTTAACGATTTTTAGGATTATTTTTTGTTTACCAATAGGATGGGAATTATTTTTTTTACAATAAAGTTAGAATTCCTTAAGAGAAACATCTTTCTAGTTAAGAACAAACAGATGGGGTCAACTAGGCCAGCTCAAGTCACTCTTCCATACCCTGTTTTGTTGCGATTGCTAGATTGAGAACTTAAGGTGTCCTGAGGCGTTATTATTGACTCCTCTCTTCTCCCTGAGTCAATAATAAATCTTCGTAGATACTTCATATTGTATTATTTTTTGTTTATTTGTTGCTTTATGGTTTACTAAGAACGACCCTAAGGATAGAATCTTGGGTTATAGGCCTCTCTTTAGAGAGACAAACCCATAGCTAGGCTCCCTTTGTAAACCTCCCAAAGGTTTAAAGGTGATATACTCGAAGAGCAAAATCCTATTATGTAACCCTAAAAGCATGAAGAAAAGCCCTTACCTCTTTGCCATAGGAACCCGATAGGTTAAGGGAATGCAGGATTAATTAAGCTATTAATTAACTGTCTAAACCAATTAAAATCCGCATTCTGTGTGAAAACTTGTTTTATCAACCAAACTTATTTGGCATGTGGTTTGTCCAGGACAGACCTCGACTGCTGGAAAGGACAGGCATCTAGCCGCCTATCTAACTAACATAGCTGTCTGTCATTGACTGAAACGGCAACGAGTCCCGACACTGCCCCCATAGGCAACAACAGGTAGACACGTTCTGGGTGCCTTGTTTTCAGGATGATTTGTGGTTGTGAATGCTGACAAGTTACAAGGACACTGCAACAATCTTGGGTCTTCATTTACTTTATTAAACAAAGTTGTAGACTTTTCTCTTTGCATTTCATTGCATTAGAGTTGTAATTATTTTTTTTTAAAAACTTGTAATAGATAAGAGTAGTGTAATAAAGAGTTTTGTACTTCCTTTGGTAAGAACTAGTAACAACTTGAGAAGAAGACTCACGAAGAGAGAAAGCCAGTCACATGATAGAGGTATACTATTCTCACATCGACTACTCCAACACGTCAATCATCTCCATGGGTCAAGGAAGCAGTTCCACGAGTCAACATGGGTTCCTTTTCAACGCTTCAACTCCACACAGAGAATGGTTCATTGAAAGAGGAGGAGAAGAAGAAATGAGCTATTCCCAACTTTAGAGTGTTCCACCATCTATCAACTCACATCAATTTCCCATAAGAACTTCTAATCAAGCCAACCAGTCCATGGCCCATTATCACCTCTATGGCCTAAAAATCCCAAATACCTATGAACCTTCTCCTCTAAACTCTCACCAGGGCCCGTTAGCCACACCTCCCATGGGAAATGCATACATAGTGTGTAATATCTCGAACCTTAACCTTCACACTTAATCATGACTAATGATAATTAATTATTGATTAAGTTATTTTAGTGAAGGTTACCAACTAAGATGTGTGATGACTCGCGGGAGTGCGGGATCAAATATGGATTAACGATGAATGCCACAATGCTGTCGAGAGCCCAATTCATAAGTTATTTCGTGAATTATGGGTGTTTGGAATATTTCTTCCTTCTTTAGGGGTTTATATGCAAAATTCGCACAAAAAGTTCAATAAACAAATGGCTATGTAAAAGGGAGGGCAGTTGTAGGGAATGGCATTCACGTTTGAAAAAAAAAGAAGAGAAGAGAAAGAAAGGGAACAAGGGAGGAATAGAAGAAGAAGAAGAAGAAGAAGAAGAAGAAGAAGAAGAAGAAGAAGAAGAAGAAGAAGAAAAAGAGGAAGAAAGGAGAAGAAGAAGAAGGCTTGAAAGGAAGCCAAATAAAGAAGAATGAAAGAAAAAAGGAAACCAAGAGGAGAGGACCGAACTAAGGGAGGAGAAAAGAAGAGAAGGAAAGAAAAGAGAAAGGTACACACCTCACTCTTCTCAATTCTCTTTATTAAGCTTAAGATTAGTAGAATATGTTGAATGGGGACGATTTGGATGCATGATATGGGTTTTGTGGATTTTTAATAAATTTTGACGAATTTTTGAAGAAATCATGCGAGCATTGTCACTACTGAGTTTATTTGAGCCTTTTTGCTTCAATCATGTATAACTTGAGCTATGATTATTGGAATTGAATGATTTTTGTTCCATTATAAAGTAGACTAAAAAATCTTTAATTTTGTAGACTACTTGTTACTTTTTGTGGCTTGCAGAAATGTCAGGGCTTGTGTAAAGATTGATGACCCATTAAGTTATGCCAGATTGAGTTTTATAGCTTCAAGCACTTATATCTCGAGTTATAGATATGCGATTTGAATGAAACTTGTCCCAAATGAAATTAGACTTAGAATGCTTGTTTTGAAAATTGTTGCAGAATTTTTGGCTCTCCGGAAGTTGGTCCGCCCATGGTCCCAACTTCTATGATGGTTGTTTCAGGGTTGATTTCATTGTCCAGAAATCAATTGAAATTGCATACCGAAATTGTCCGGTACGCCAAATCAGGAGATTTTGTCATACGAAATTTAACCAGTATGCCAAACGAGACCTTGAACCAATTTTGAGTGTTTTAAGAATTGATTAATACATAAATATATGGGTGTATATATGTACTAGTCTTAGAGAGATAATTAAATTAACACAAAAATAAGTAGGAGAACCATTTAGATGGTTTTGAGAATGGTCCAAAAGAATTAGCAAGATGAATTGGTATTTAGTCTTGCAAGTCATTAAGAACTTCAACACCACTATGAGCTTTTGTTTGGTTCCTTAGGCTGAGCCTATACCCTAAAAGTGTTTAATTGATGTTCCAACTGAGCTTGAAAGTTTTAAATGATGTTTTAAAGTTTATTATGAGAAGATAAGAGTGTTTCTAAGAAGTTGTTTTCCAAAGAATTTTCTAAAGATTCCTAAAGAACATGGTTAACTTTAAACATTGGTTTCTAAAGAATTTTGATAAGGAACTATAAGGATTTCTATGGTGTTCCTTTGCATAACATTTAGTGGTATTTTTAACGATGATTTTTGAACATTTTCAAAAATGATTTTCAAAAGATTTTGGAAAAGAAAATACACAGATTTACAAAGGTTTGGAAAGATTTTCTAGAGTTTTCTGTTAGCTGAGGCTAAGAGACTAATGGGGCGTGCTACCAAGACCAGGGAGTGTGACTATGGACATGGATTTGGAAGGGGTTGATATTGATGTAGATTGTCGTCATATCCATGAACTTTGATGATCCTTTGTTGTGATCGCCATTTGTCAATTCGCTTTCACTGGTTGATAAGGTACCTTGTGGGGATTGCGGTTGATGATTGTGGTGTAGGTTCTCGATTTACTGGATTGACAACAAGATATCGTCCAACGACGTCCTCGTGCAATGTAGTATCCTTCCCTTCAAAATAAACAACAAAACGGAAAAAGGAAAATCTAAATTAGGTCTAGGTGTGGTAAATGATATCTAAATGAAACGTAACAACATGGACAAATATGAACTAATACTAACTAGGAGCTGTCCCCACATACATATACTATGGGCTAATTAATGTCATGTAATGGATTTATGTAAATAAAATGCAATAATTGGAAAAATACTCCCTTCACCCTCATATGTTGTAGAGTAGATGGAGGAAGTGGAGGCACAGATGGAACTCCAGAGGTGTGCTTTGGCTTTGGATTAATAGGACCTCTATTGACTTAGGTTCTCACTAGATTTTGGCAGGACTTCGTCTAGAGTTTTTCTTTTTGGACAACTTCTCTCTCATTTTAGAAAGCCTCCTCGATTTCAAGGTCTAGGAGTCTATTTATAGGCACCAGGACGTTATATCTCGTTGAAAAATGAGATAAGAAAGCTTTTAGATGTTAAACTAGATTTTTAAATTCGCAAATTGGATATTTTAGACTCGTTGCCCATGGCACCGACGACATATCCAGATATGTCGCCATAGAGACCGGTGACAGCCTAGAAGATTCTATTTTCTAATGCAGAAGAATAGACAAAAATATATCTTTGGGGCTAGTTGCCGCTCATGATAGCGTTGGGACATAAATATCACAATATTCAAAATTAAAATCCAAAACTGATCAACCAAATATCTAGTAACAATATGCGACTCGTCCTGTCGATTTAAAATTTTCTCGTAACTGCTAGAATATTCTAGAAAATATTTGATTTAAAAATCAAATTTTCAATCCAAATCAAAATCAAATATTTATTTTAAAGAAAACATCCCCTATAATTACGAGAACCATGATAAATATATTTATAACTCATTCCACACTCGTAATTAATTAGATTTTTAGAATTTTAACACATGTTGAGATTATCTTTTTAGATTATATGCCATTCTAGCATTCAAAAAGTGATAATTAATATCATATCTCGTTTTTTAACCATAATAAAAATATATGATATTAAATCCAATGTCATCCTTTCTTTTAGAAATTTCTGAAATTATCTGACAATGATAAAGATTTACATGATATTCCATAAATATTTAAGTAAGTAGAAAATCCTAGAAATTAGAATAGTCATGGGAAAAATCATGGTAATATTTATAGATATCTCATATAAATATTCTGAAATTGTCTCCTACATTGGCGTCTAGACTCATCGCCTGTCTTGAGGGCAACATCTTTGTCTCTTGTATTTTACTTCTTGTCTTGTATGTTAAATCTACAAAGATTCCTTAAAGGTCCAAAAAATACTCAGAAATTGCATGAAATCATAAAAAACATCTTCATTAAGTTCAAAGTACTCAAATCTGCCACTAATTTGAGTGAGGTTAGAGTGTTAGTTTTGCCACAGTTACCAACTTGCATTGAAGACATTCAAAGGACTCAAGCTTGCCACCAGCTCGAGCGTGTTAACTCTGCCATAGCTAACAACCTTGAATCAAGTAAAATCAAAAATATTTTTAAAGAAAATCATGAAAAATCTGGAAAATAAGTCAGAGATCCTTAGCCATGTGATTTGGGGTACCTCAAAGGTTCTTATCTTAGATGGATTCTGGGAAATGTGAAAATGGGATATCTACAGTGGCGACATCCTTGAGGTAGTCAAGCAGGTTACCTAAGGTGAGGCCAAAGATCAAGAGGCTGAAGTAAGTGTTCGTTGGATCTTAGAGATATGAGACTCTTGGATTGTCATTCACGGGGCTAAGGTCGAGGTCCATGGGTCAAGGGTCGATTGGACTTGGAGGTATGAGACTCCATTTGTTCTGGGCGTTGAGGACCCAAGGTACTGATTATACACAGAGACACGTGGCAGCGAGTTAAGGGATATAAGACCTCTATTTAATTGGACGTGACACCCTAGTTAGTATGGGTGCCGAAACTAATGCTAAGATTGTTAGATGTTGGTAGGGCCTGGGGCGAGAGTCCTTAGGTGTCCGAGCACACAAGGGCGTTGAGAGGAGATGCATCCCCATGCAAGTTGAGACAAAGACTTGAGTGGTCATAGTACAAAGAGGCCCGTTGACTAAGGCAGTGGTATGTCCTATACGGGGACTTGCACCAAGACAGTACGGACACCGTTGGTAGCACCTTGGTGGACTATTTGTAGCTAGGTATTGGTTGCTTGGCGCTAGGTAGCATGATACACCAGAGAGGTCTAGTGGTGTAATGTCTCAAGCGCTACACAATAGTACAAACACTACCTAAGGTGAATAATTAAATTTATTCTAACAGAATTAAATAAATAAAACCAAACACCAAGACCTGTATGCGGCTAAAGTAGTTCTAAAGCAATGCACCAGACAAGACTATGCCTCCTCCTAAGCACTTGAGACAAGGCAAAAAAGAAATTCACGCGTGAGTGACGGGAATGTCACCCAGTACATGCCCCAAAATGCAATAGCAAAACCGACCAAAAGCTTCATATTATTAGGAAACCTCAAGAAACCACAACCATCGAAAAGCCAATACACACCATTCGGTAAAATCGGTAGAAGATGCTATTTCAAAACTTTCTTTTCTTTTCCCTTTTTAAAACCTCATGCTCATAAGCAAATCTTTATGCACAAATCAAGAAAATCATTTTCATCTAGTCTTCCAGCCTAAAACACAATTCATTCTATTATTACAAATCACAATAAACCAAGGCTGGAAATTAGCTCAAACACAAGTCTCAATCCATATCTCAAAATTGGTCATATCACCTTGGCCACAGGCAATCGACTTGGCCACAAGCAATTGTCGAGGTTCCATCCCTTTCCACACTGTAGTGCTGCAGTGAACCACTCCGCGTAGGAGTTTAACCGCCCTAGTTGTAGCCTCAAAAGCGTACCCTTAATGGTAAAAGCACAGAGTGTGTCCTCACGATGCCCTGGTACCCAAGCACTTGGGGACTCTAACCTCAAACTCGATCAGCACAGGCATTAAGGGTAGTCCGGGACTACCGTACCCTGAATCTTACAATACCACCACAGTCTCAAGGCTTCTACCTCAGACTACAACTCAGAAACCACAACCAAGGACACGTCTCTGACATCTCTAGAGGTCTCACTATCCCTGTCAGCAAGCCATAATCTAATTGTGGTTGCTAAAAATTTCAGAAATCTCTTTTAAAACCACATGCATTTTTCATTTCAAATCATTTGGCAAAACTAGTTTTCATTCATAAAAACTCTTTATAAATCTCACCTACCATTATTCACATTTATTATCTATGGTTCTCAAAACCATTCGTTCACATTCTCATTAATTCTATGGTTCATCATACCATGTATTCACCCCTCTCATGGGTCCATATTCATTTCCACATATTCCATGTTTGACAATTTATGGAAAACATTATTAAAACAATTTGTTCACATGAAACATCTCATAATTCATTTCTATGCATTTTCACACATCTATCATGTATTTATCTCATTTTATCAGCATTTTACAAAGCATTTCTCAATATGGTTTTGAGTCTTGATTGAGCATACCGAATAGGGTGTCGGTCAACCAAAAATCCCTGATTCGGTCGACTGAAATATTTCGATACTCCAAATATCTATTAGTTTATCAGTTCCCTTGCCAGAATGGTTGATTGAATTCAGTCGGTCGTCCGAATCAGTGGCTCAAGGGACCCCAACTGGGTCATTTCAGCATACCAAATCCAGTTCAACATATCATTTTTCTACGATTACTGAAAACCTCCCCTAGCTTGCCCGTCTCTTCTCTGCAAAATGGGAGTGAGAGGTGGATCCATCTAATCTACCACATAAATCATAAGTAAAACATGGGGTGTAGACCTCCAAGTCTACTTCAAAACCCCTCAATCCATTTACAAAATCATTAAGCATGCTGTTCTATAGAAAATCACAAAGACATAGAGCTCATACAAAGTTACTGTAGCATGCATTCGAATTCATCAACCAAATCTCACAAAATCATCATAAAATCTCATGATCCCATCATAAACATGTCACTCATCCCATTTACATCATAAACATGTTACTGTTGCATGATTTCTACATCATTTATGTATAATTTATCACATGAATCCATTAAGCCCTAACCGAGAAATGGAAGAGAGAGGGAAATACGTACCTTACTCTAGTGAGCCCCACGTACCTTTGACGTCCTCTGACTCCAGCGAGCTTCGTGTGCCCCCGGTGAGGTCCAACACGGCCTCCTCCACCCGTGTAGCCTCCCCTGGTACAAAACTCTCCTCTCCCACTCTTGCATCTCTGGTGCTCGGCACCACCTCCCTTGCCCCTTTTAACTCCTCTCTTGTAGCGCCAGCCACCCTAGAATCCCACTGGTCGGCCTCTGCTGCTCCTGCCATGAAGTGACGGAGCGTGCAAACTTCCCTTGTAGGGCTCACGGGCGTGGAGGAGAAGGGCTCACGTTTCTAGTGTGGTTGGACTCCCTTGACCAAGTCCAAGTCTCAAGTGGATCTCACCCCCAAGCACTGGTTCCAAGATACACATATAGACCCACAAGGCCAGAGAAGTCACACAACCAGGGGAAACCAAGAACACAAATACACTAGGAGAGATCACAACAACAAACACAACCTTGATTATCCATTAATAAACCACATTCAAATAATACAACAAATTCCATGGTTTTATAATAAATGGAAAATCAGGCACAGATGTTACAAGTGGTCAGAGTTTGTTGAGATTTGTGTTTTAAGGCTAGTTCTAGCCAAGACTTGTGTTTTAGCCAAATTTTAGATTTGTGTTTTTGACTGGAATCTAGTCTAGAGATGCTTCCAGAGATGCATCTGATTAGAGCATGAGATTTTTAAAGAGAAAGAAATGTGTTTGAGAAAAGCATGAGATTTTAAAATTGAAAGAAAATGTGTTTTAGGGCTAGTTTCAGCCAAGACTTGTGTTTTAGCCAAATTTGAGATCTATATTATGGGTTGGAATTCAGTCTAGAGATGCTTCTAGAGATGCATCAGATTAAAGCATGTGATTTTTACAAAAAAGAAAGATGTTTAAGAAAAGTACGAGATTTTTACAAAAAAGAAAGATGTTTAAGAAAAGTACGAGATTTTTACAGAAAAAGAATGATGTTTTGAGAAAAGCATGAGATTTTAAATTAGAAAGAAAATGTTTGAAAAATGGATTATGTCCGTTTTTAAGATATGATTTGTTGTTTTGATTGAGCAGAGGCTCGTTGTTAGTGTGGCACTCTCTAGTGGTTGTGAGTTTGACTAGGCAAGAGTGGCTATTTCAAGTACACATTAAGTTTTGAAAATCATACATATGATTTGAAAGAAAAGATAGAAAATGGTTTTGAAAATCAAGAGTATGATTTTAAAAAGAAAAGAAAAGAATAGTTTTCAAAGACATGATTTCAAAAGTTATATTGCTTGTGGGGCAAAAGAATATTGTTCGAGATTGTGTGGGGCATCCAGAAGAGATGCCAGAGTAATGTGTATTTTAGTGGGGTGTGTGCTGGATGACCTTTCAATAGTCTCTCATGTGTGTTTTGTTTGCATTCTCTTAAAAGCAGGACAGGAGTAGCATTTTGCTAGTGCACGTGAAGATGGAGTCAGTCGATCACACATCAAGAGTTTTAGGTAAGAATTTAGTATAATTTAATTCAGTTAATAGTATTTTTATTTAAGTTGTTTAATGTTAGATTTTGTTTTAGATCTGATGCAAGTAATTATTATAAGTAAATAAAAAAAATTGTAGCTAGATTTTGAATAACGGCTCTGGGTTGGGTTGTCACACAATGCCACCGAGCCCTACCATAAGTTTTCCAATCCAAGGCCCGTCCTCGTAATATTCCTTGCCATACCCTACAACACCAATCTACCCCTTTGCTCATCAAACTATACAATCTTCGCTAAACCACCACTCATATCATCACCTAGGGGCAACTCTACCTGCAACTGTGCAGTACCCATCCTATGCTTCAGCTCAACCCTCCTTCCCTCCTCGACATGGTACTCCCTAGCAACAACATTTCCAAGGGTACCAAGGCTAGGGGTAGTTAGTCCCTTCAGGGTTGGATGTTAAAAGGATGATATCAAAGGCACTGCTTGAAACAAGGGTCACATTGAGAGCACCGATTGGCTTTGATACATCAAAGTTCACTCCTTTTATTCTACCGTTGAGATTCAAAATGCCCAAAACACCAAAGTACGATGAGACAAGTGATCCAAAAAGTCATCTAGCTACTTTCACTATGGATGTCTTACTATATCAACACGACAATGGGCTTACAATCCACCTCTTCTTCAAGAGCCTGAAGGGAGAAACACTGAGGTGGTTCAAGATGCTAACCACCTACGACCTCAATGACTTCAAGCTAGTGCTGGATAAATTTCTATAGTAGTACGTTCATCGCATCTAGCACAAGCCTACCATCGAAGACCTCCTAGCCGAGAAGATGAAACTGGATGAAGACTTCACCACCTTCTCTAGTAGATGGAGGGACATGTCTGCCAGATCAGAATGTTATATCCCCAAAAGCCAAGCAGTCGAAGTCATTGCCCAAAACACTATTGGAGCTTTTAGGGTAGGCCTACGAATGGGTGACTTCCTTACATACTCCTAGTTATACGATCAAGCCACAAGAGTCCTCCACAACAAAGAGGACCTATGATTCCTAGAGTATGAAGGAAGGGGCAACAAGAAAACCACTGGCTACACACTTGAAGGTGTTACAGGAGACATGACACAGGTCATAGCGTAATATCAGAATCCACTAGTTTAGTGCCAGGGTCAGTTGGTCCAACACTAGGGAGAACCCTATGGATGCGGATATGGGGGTAGTTGTTGGTGTAGATGACATCGTGTCCACTTACGTCAACACCTTTTGTTGTGATCGCTACTTGTCCTTTGCTTTCGCTGATTAACAAGACACCTTACGGGAGTTATTGCAGTGAATGTGATGAATGTGGGTTCCCGATTCACTGGATCGATGGTAGGATGTCGTCCAACGACCTCCTCGTGCTACGTAGTAATCATCCCTTCAAAACAAGCAAGAAAAATAAAGTATAGATTAGACGAGGTATAGTAAATAGAATAAGGAATGGAAAATAAACATCATGAATAAATGAATCTGACACTAATCAGGGGTTGGTTTCCCGTATTCTTATGCCATGGGCTATTATATGAATACAAAGTTTTTTGTTTATGAGAAAATAATGAATAAAAATCAAAGATACTCCCTTCACCCTCATATGCTGTGGAGTGGTTGAGGAAGTAGAGGCCTGACGGAGCTCTGGAGGTACGCTTTGGCTTTGGCTTTGGATTGGTAGGATCTCTATAGACCTAGGTTTCTCACAGGATTTTGGCAGGACTTCACCTAATTTTTATCTCTCTGAGCAACCTCTCTCTAATTTCAGAAGGCCACCCCTAAAGTATGGACCTAGGGGGTATTTATAGAGGTTGGGACGTCAAATCTCGTAAAAAATGAGTCAAGGAAATATTTAGATATTAAATTAGATTTGAAAATTAAAAAAATGGATATTTTAGGCTTGTCGCCTATGGTACCGGTGATATATCTATATAATAAATATGAGAAAAATCATGATAATATTTATAAATGTCCCATATATTATATTAAAGTCCAAGATGACAAATTATCTTGAGAAAGAATTACAAGATTCTCGCCTGTTGTTGTGATGACGAGTCTAATAGCTTGTGTGACTGGCAACTAGTTCTATTGCTTGTCACACTGGCAACATCCTGGTCTTTTTACATTCTATTCCCTATCTTTTATGTTAAATCCACAAAAACTTCTTAAAAGTCCTTAAAATACTCAAAAATCACATGAAATCATAAAAACACCTTCTTTAAGCTTGGAGTACTTAAATCTTCTACCAATTTGAGTAAGATGAGAGCCTTAGCTCAGCCATAACTAGCGACTCACACCAAAAACGTTTAAGGGACTCAAACTTGCCACCAACTTCAGCGGGTTAGCTTTGCCACAGCTAACAACCTTGAACCAAGTAAAATAAAGAATGTCTTTAAGAAAAATCATGAAACTTCTGGAAATAAGTCAGAGATCCTCAATCCTATGATCTGAAGCGCCTCAAAAGGTTCCTATCCTAGATGAGGCTAGAAAATGTGAAAATGGAATATCTACAGATGTCTATTCTTGGAGGTGATCTTGAAACAAGATTGGCTCCAAAGTAAGAATGATATTCTCATTGAGCATTTTTGGAAAAGGAGAGCTTGCTCTCAAATGGTTTGCCACGGTTGGACCAACAGAGGAAGAAGAAAAGAGGGAACAGAAACGATTTCGGAGTAATGTGTCGTAGTCGAGTGGTTCATTTACATTGTCGTCATATTAAAGGCTCAGTCATGGAAGGGTCAAGCCGGTTTCAGAGCTACGTGTCACAGCTAGTGTCTAGACCATGTCAACCATGTAAAGATATCATTTCAATGGGGCAAAAACTAAGGATGGTCGTAGGGCGTAACCCTAGCGTCGACCAAGAGTAAAAAGGGGACGATCATGGGACAAGTACCCTAACGCTAATCGAAAATAAAAAGGGATTTGTGGCTTCTCGTCTGAGAGTTTACTCGGATTGGAATAGTAAAAGGATAGGTGGGACTTAATTAGTTCTCAGAGGATCACAGTTACTAAGGTTTCTAACTCTCTTGAAGAGCATTGCTCCATAAGCACCTCTACTTCTAATGCATGATTCCTAAATGCATGCATGCATGATTCAAGCAAACAACGATACCAAATGCAAGATACAGGGTCAACATACGATGCAATGAATTATTTGTTTGACAGGTTAGGCCGATGGGATACGGGTGGTCCCTAGTCATATAGACATATGCAAGATGCATAAATGCAATTTATTGTGGTCAAGTGTTTTCCATCCTCAAGTGTGACCAGCACTCTTGGGAAAGGACCATCGTCCTACAATTTGATTTGGCAAGTAAAGGTGTTTTATGAATAAAGAACCGAGTGAGGGAGTGAACCCTTCCTTTGCCAAATCGGGGTTTCGCCTCTTGGTTAAAGTCTGTGTAGACGGTCGAGACTCCAAAGGCGGAAGCTCGTTATTTGATGCGATGCACGATTGGGACTTTAACGCACACGCCGGGACATGATGCAGCCTTGTGGTGAGATAGATGTGATGCACACGGTGGGATTTGATACAACCTCACGGTGGGACTAGATGTACTAACACTTGGTGGTATCTACACACACGATAGCATGTTAGTAATCAAAGGGTGTACCTTTCCCTTCCTCAAAAGAGTTGGCAAGGAAAGATATTGTAGTGCTATCCTTTACTCCCCCATGCTTAAAATTAGGTGGAGGGAATCAATCTTGGCCTCAGTTGAGATGGAAAATTGGAGCTCAATGGACGTCGATTGTGAGTCATCCGTGGATGCCAGGATGCTCTAAGATCATCGTGGGGCAATGTCTTTGTGGAGAAAAATGCACCCAAGCCGTGAAGGTACGCTTGAGTAGGTCGATTGTTGCATCACTGGCTAGACTAACTCAAGTTTCCTTACTTACTAGGTTTTTACTTATAGGTAAGGTGGATGGCACTACTTATTATTTGTTTTTAGGTTTTTCGGGTTTTTTGATTTTTTTGGATCTTCTAGATTTTTTTAGATTTTTGGATTTTCTGTTTTTTTTGGAATTTTGGAATTTTTTTATTTTTAGTTGTTTCTATTTTTTTTTGGATTTAGATTTTTTTTGATTGATTGATGAGTGCATGGTCACAACCTCCCTCTCACATATCTTGCATCACAGCCTTGTATTATTCAAGGTGAGAGATTGGTCCCTTCTATCATGCCTTGACCTTTTGAGGACTTGGTATTTCGTACTAGCCTTAGTTGATTACTACCTCCCTTATTTACTCAGTCCTTGAGCTTCTAAGGTTTTCTACCCCTTGTTTATGATTGGAAGAGTTAGGGGAGACTTGAGGTTTAGCAGACTCTCAACATCGATTATAGCTCTAGTGTCGCCCACTAGTGGTTGGTCCTATGTGCCTGTAGCTTACTCAGGAGTTTTTTGGCTTTTCTTTTCTTTTCTTTTTTTCCTTTTTCCTTTTTTTTTTGGGGTTCCCCTCTCTTTTTATTTTTCTGTAAATGCTTGTTCATCATTGACTTCTCGGACTTATGCTATGACAACACACCTACTCATTTGTTTTCTCATCCCATTTTGAGTACCCATCCATCACTGCCTTCTCAGAATTATGTTATAATGACGTACCTGATTATTCATGCTATCCCCTTTTTTGGGTGCTTTTCTAAGTTGTTTTGGTATTGTTTTGGTGTGCTCACCCATTACAGCCTTTTCGGACTTATGCTAGGGTGTCATACATGCTGCATTGGGCGAGCGGCTATTATGATATGCTTAAGCTTCAAGCCTGCTTTACTCATATCTCCACATGCAGTGTCTGTAAGGATAGGACAAGGTTATGTTTACCCTAGCTGCTCAGCTTCTTTTCTATGTACAAGACAACTTTCTTCTTTAGCTGGTACTAGGTTTTGAGTCCTATTTACTCTTCAACATGTTGATTAAGGGTGTACTTCTAGAGTACATATAACTTCCACAGATCTGAGAGGATCTTAATTTGTCACAACCAATTAGTAGACCTTCCTTAGGTGTTACATCTTTTGCTTAAGGAAAATCTTAGGTAATGTCTTGGCAAGTCTACTTAATGGTTTAAGTGGTCGGGATGCGCTCGATACTCATCAATCATCATTATTATTGTTTTCTTTATTGCTATTATTAAATCTAGCCTAACATTCAAAAAAAATGAATAATAAAATGACAAAAGAAGAAATTGATGTCTTATTTATAAGTTTTTGAGGAATGAAATGACTTTGCCCCTAGTCGGGCTTAGTCAAACTACGCACTGCCCCTCCCAGATGGAGGGCCTTACCTACAGGGTGGCTGTAGAAGCCTGTCCCTGGTGTTGAGCTTTCAAATGTTGAGGTTGGTGCATCTTTGTGTTTCTCCTTCGGTTTGCGTTGAGTCTTCGCCTTGTGAGGATCCCGGTTGGATTGATCTTGACTAGGTTCCTCTGATGCCGAGTGCAGAGTTGTTAATGGCTCATTCTTTGATTTTTCTTTTCGTTTGTGTCCGATTCTAGCCTTGTCAGGGTCACGGTTGGACTGGTCTTGACTTGGTTCCTCTAACATGCTCTTGGTGGCTTGATCTTTCTGTGAGGATTCACTTAGGCTTCTATTATGACTGTTGAGGTCTCCTTGGGTCCCTTTCAAGCCGATTTATTCAATGATGTCCTTGGCAGGCTGTGGCTTGGGCGGAGGCTCAGTCCTGGCACGAGCTACTTGAGGATACTGTAGATGTTGGCATAGAACGTTGATCGTAACTTCTTGCTCACACCAGTTTTGGTCTGTGTATTCATCATATGTGGGTTGCTCCTCATTGTCCCCTATCATATCTTGGAACATTTGTGAATTTGGCCCTTCCTTGTACCAAGGATCAAAATCATACCATTTCTCTAGAGGTTCCTCATCATATAGCTCCAGTGGGTATCCTTCTTCACCCGACTCTGGCATGACAGGTTCCCATACTATCTTGGAATCTACCTAGTGATTAGCTCTAACAATAATCACTTGCCCTTGATGTTTGAATTTGAGGAGCTGATGTACAGGGAATGCTACAACAGCAACTTCTACTAGCCAAGACCTTCCCAGAATTAATGATTGGGCTAGACCTTCTTCCATTCCTGTAGCCATGGTGGTGCTACTACAGGGACCTATAGTGACGTCCAGTTGAATTGTCCCAATCGCTTTCCTTTGACTATTATCATAAGTTATGTAGGGGAAGTGATGCTTAGTAATCCTTGTTTCTTCAATGCCTACAGACTTTAAGGTGCATAGGGAGCAGATGCTTTTGTTGGCACCAGTGTCGACGAGTATCCTATAAAGCAAACGGTTGTTGATGTGCGCATTGATGATCAGTGAGCGCGATCACTCCTTGGGTATGGGCAACTCCATATCTTGGAAGACGGCATTTTCCTCTTCAAACTTTGTGATGATCTCTCTAGTTCGTTCAGGGTTGTCTCCTTCTGTATACACCCCAATCTTGAGGTCATTTGGTAGTAGGCTCCTCCGGATGATGCTCTGGTCGCAACCACTAAAATCCTAGCCCACAAAAGTCCAATCAGGCCCACACAATCCCAATTGACCCAATTAAACTTGAAATCCAACAAATAAAACCCTAAAACCCACTTAATCTCATTAAAATCCACTGAAAAACAAATAAAACCCTAAAACTCACTTAATCTCATTAAAATCCACTGAAAAAGAAATAAAACACTAAAACCCACTTAATCTCATTAAAATCCACTGAAAAACAAATAAAACCCTAAAACCCACTTAATCTCACTAAAATCCATTGAAAAACCCTAATTTAACAAATAAAACCCTAAAACCCACTTAATCCAATTAAAATCCACTTAAAATCCAATAAAAACCCTAATTAATCAAATTCTAAACCCTAATCAAGTGAAAAGAAATTAAACCACTTAAAAATCCAAATAAATAAGTAAAAACCCTAAATAAACACAAAAATCCCAATTAATAAATCCATAAACCCTAATTAATCCAAAAATCCCTAAATAAACCCTAATTAAAACTCAAAACCCTAATTTCAAATCAATTAAATGAAACCCTAAATCCAAAATTAATAATCACATTTAGCTCA